>QVTG01000380.1:0-20964 GCA_013305925.1 Geotrichum reessii
AATGGTTTTTTTATTTTTAATTTATTATTATTATTATTATTATTATTATTATTATTATATATTATTATTATTATTATATATTTTATCAATTAATTATTATTAATTATTATTATTATTATTATTATTATTTGAAATAGGAAACAAAAAGCGCTTAGAAATTTTAGTAGGTCTGAAAAAAAAAACGATGGAAAGCTTGTTTGGTGGGTGTTATTGATTTAATATACTCTGTATATCATCAATGCGCTTCAAAAGTCTCCGAAATGACACTTGAAATTCTGATTGAAAATGAATTCAGACTTTTGAATTCTAAGAGTACATAAAAAAGCTTTTTGCTTATTATATTTGCATCAAATATTTATTATATAAATTAGATGATAACAAAAACATAAATATAAAACCATTAACTCCAATGAGAATCAATGCAAAATTTTTGATTTTGCAATGTTTAATAATTCTTCCCTTGTTTCTTTATTTATTTATTTATTTTTTCATTTATTTTTTCATTTATTTTTTCATTTATTTTTTCATTCATTTTTATTTCTATTTTCATTTTTTTTCATGATTTCTCTGAGCTAAATAATGCTTTAAATGGTTTCAAGACCTGGCAAAGTTGGACAGCCTAAGATCATCTATAAACATCTAAATTCAATTAAAACGTCACAAAATATTATTATCTCTAAATATTTATTTAAAAAAAAAAAGATTAATTCACAAATTGGTTTTGCAACCAGGTTTTACCCAAAAACGAGTAAGCCATTCCTATCATCATATAAACATTTGTCACAGACATGAAATCATAATATGACCTTATCAAATCAGGTAAAAAAAAAAAAAAAAAAATAGTTTTTTTTACATCTCTGCTCAAATAATTAACTTTTTTTTTCAATTTTTTTTATCATGGCTTGCATATATATAACACTAAAATCACGTTTGAAAGCGAAAAAAAAAAAAATGCCAATGAACGGGAAGTAAGTCTATTACGCGACACGAAAAAATATTTTGATAGTCGTGTTTTTTTCGTGTTGATAAAGTTCTTGTTTTGGACAAATTAGAATTTCATGCTTAAACCTTTTTGACACCTCATGTATTGTGCTTTTTTTTTTTTTTTTTTTTTCCTTAATTTCTCCTATTAATGAACCAGCTTTTTTAAGATCAAACGGACAGATCAAGACCACCTCCCAATTGGATTCACAGTGTACATGCGTTACCTGCCATTAGTTGCCACACATTTACCCGTGCTGCAACAGTTAGTGTTCTTTTGTCAGACCAGTATTTCTCTCCATTTTCAATTTTTATTATCATGAATAGTAGTAGTACAGAATCAACTCTAGTTCGTCCAGCATCTGTTTCTAATAGCTCCTTACTCTCTCAGAGCGACTTTGATGTCAGTAAATTGTCAGGCGACGCTTCTTTAGATGACTTCAGCGACTTCACCGACAACGCTACAAAAATAATTCTTTTGCGGAAGCGTAATAGTCGACAAAATTCATCATCACCATCAGTCTCAAACAATTCTTCCCGTTCCACTTCCCAATTTCGTCAGGGACCAGTTCAAAAATTTCAGCCGACATACTGCAAGATAATAGAATCATTATTACTTTCCGCAACTGCTGCTATAGCATTTTACCAAAATCGTGCGGTCGTGGCCCAGTCTCAAACTTTTTTATTTTACTTCTCTGCCGCGTTCTCACTTTTGACAGCATATTCATGGAAACATCTGGTTTTTCCGAATTTTATTTATCAAGTGTTGTTTCCCCCATTAGTGGCTCTCACCACATCACCAGATCAGTTTGAATTCAATTTAGTTCTGTCTTTGGCTTCGTTTCCCATGGTCAGGATTGAGCCTATAATTTGTCTAGTAGCTTTGTTAGTACCTGGCCAACCAAATAGCATAGAACTTTTTCAAATGATATACTCGATCGCTGCATCGTTAGTTGATAACTCACTTTCTGTAACTGAGGTTTATCTATTTTCTGCACTTCTGTTGAATCTGTTGCTTAATACTGTATCTGCTCCCGCATTATACCTGCAGACATTTCTTTTTGGTTCTCTTTTTGCTCTCAGGCTGGTCTGGTTCTGGGTCGAAAAGATTATGGATTTGTCCCGGCCTGCAAATAAATCACACAAGCGCAGACCATCAAATGCTACAGAAATGCAGCTGCGTTACGCCTTGTTTATTCTTATTGGTTACCTTACTTTTGTTCTTACGCTCGCTCCGGCCTACTTATCCTCGCGCCTCCAGAGGATCTTGCCAGGCACAAATTCAAACCCCTACATTTTGCTGGTAAAGATTCTATTTATAGAAAACGCTGCTCTTCATTTTACAATCATTGGCTACTGGGGTATCTGTCTATCACTTGCAATTTTATTCATCCAATCAAATTCTTTAAAATGGACAATTGATGTTCGGCGTAAGGCATGGCATGCCACAGTCGTAATCATGTTTTTGCCCGTAGGTGTTATCATGGATCCAGTCTTTACTAAATTAGTAATGGCAATTGCTTTGACTGCATTTTTATTAGTCGAATTTGTGCGCGTAACCACAATTCCACCTTTTGGGCTACTGGTTCAGGAGTATGTGCTTCGTTTTATAGATGAGCGCGACACTTGTGGACCTATAGTAGTCTCTCATATATTTTTGATTTCAGGAATTTCGATACCAATCTTTCTTGCCTCTTCTCCCGCCGGTGTCGTTTGCCTTGGGCTCGGCGACGCCATGGCATCAACCATGGGCAAAAGATTTGGCCGTCACCGCTGGCCACTGTCTAGTAAAACGTTGGAAGGATCTTTTGCTTTTGTGGGTTCAGTGGTTGTAGGTCTTCTGGTTTACCGCCAGCTTGCAACTTTTTACAACGTTAAGTTTGGTTTTCCTGTAGTCAGCATCGGTTCTCTTGTTGCAGAAAATAGCAGCAGCAATCACGGATGGTCGTTACCTCAAATAATTGCTGTTGCAACCGCCACTTCTTTATTAGAAGCCGTTGGGGGGATGAATGACAATGTGATTGTTCCGATATATATGATGGTGCTGCTACAATTGTGTTAGATCTGTTTATCTTGTTTTGTTGTTTTATTTAGAACTTATTTAAGATAGTTTATAGCTTTTTTGCTTTATACATATATCAATAAATATACATATATATATTTTTTTCCTTTTGCAAAACTCATTTTATTATATAAGACTCCTAGATGTATTTTTTTAAACGTTTAAGCGAACTCGTGCTTTCAAACAGGCTCCTTTCTATAGTTTTGAAACTATATAACTTATTATTAGCGATAAGGACCTTATTATAATGGCTTTAAAACTAAAAAAAAAAAATGATAAAAAAAAAACTGATATAATCCAAACAACTTTTATATATGATTATTTAAATAAGAAATATAAAGACATATTATTTTTCTAATTTTTATTTTCAAAGTATTCAGTTTAAAAGAAAAATTATTTATAAGTAGATAAATAACATGTCTGGTTATTGTTGTTTAATCAAGTAGATACATAAATTATACCTAAGGTTACATGTACAAACAAATTCGGAAACGTTTTTTTTTTTTTCTCTTTTTTTTTTTTCAATAATTTTTTTAAAGGCAGCGTTGCCAGTTGTTGCTGTCATCTTATTCTCCTAGTTTTAAAAGTCTTTTGATGAAATTTATTTCAAGAAAATTTCACAATTAATAATTACTCAATGAATTGCGTTTTTACTTAAACTAGCAAACCATAATGATGACCACATTGGGGTTCCCTTGACACCCGGGCTTTATTTAAGAAAAATTCGGCGCTATCGAAGCGATTCAATTAAAAATAATTGAAACGAAGACACCGCTAAATTTAAATTCCTGTAATGCTAACTTGATATTATTTTCATATAGCTTATCATCAGCTATAAAAACAATCAACCAATTATAATAATAATGCTGAATGAATTTAAAAAAAAAATTTCTATATATATATATGCACGGCTATTCAAGCACACATGAAAAAAAACTATGTTCTTTTTTTTTTAACTGTCATTAATCAAATTTCTGTCTATACCAACTTTCTAATTTTTATGTTTAACCAATTCATATTATCGCTTAAAAAATTTGTTTTTTCACTGCTTGTAGCTTGGACGTTTTGATCTCACCCATTAATGATTAAGTATGTTGTTCACATGTAAAGTGACGCAAAAGGTATAAATATACTTGTAATTATATTCACTAATTTAAGAGTTTTTACATCATCCAGTTATAATCTTATCTGACTACAACAGCAGTTAAATCTAAAACATATATTTAGTAGGCCATTTTGAAACAGGAAGACATACTTCAAATCTTAATATTTACAAAACCATCCATTGAAACAATCAATACAATAGTATAAGAGATTAAAATACTTCTTTTTTGATGAAAAAAATTGGAGAATGATGCTGTGTTTTTTCAAAAAAAAAAAATAGTACTCAATACCACTTTTGTATCTAAAAAAAAAAAAAACAGATTTTCTATCTATATCTACCACTTTTGTACGTACGTACTCAACGAGAGTTGAATAACAGTAAGTATCCCAACTCACTGGAACTATTAATGAAGACTGTGCCTTGCCATACCTTTAGCAAGTTATTTTAGCTGCAAACAGGTCATGGTGCTCTTGGAAAATGGAAAGTATTTCCAAATGAAGTGTATTACTGAGATAAATTATAACTGCAAGTGTGAACAGCTGGAAACAGTTGAACACGCTTTTAAGGAGTTTTGTCTGCATCTTGTAAAGCTTACCTTCTTGAGTTTAGTTTTTTCTTAAATTTGATTTAAGAATTCTGCTTGATACCAAGAATAGTCTTGGAGCGGTAGTCAAAATCTAAAACTCATTCCCGCAACTTCTTTGCTGATGATTTGCTTGACTAGGGCAGCTTGTTAAAATTTTACTGTGTGTCAATCTCTGTTATCAATCTATCAGATATTATATATTCTAGAATTCCCTCAGGACAGCTATTAATTTATAGAGAATTTGACACCATCAAATGCCAGCATCACTTGAAGCGCGCTGAGAATGCTAATTTTATAGTCTCATGTAGACTAATGTTTTTGAATTCAATGCCTTTTTTGTATATTTTTTCATTTACTCTAATTATGTAACTATGTAATGTAAGGACAATAAACAGATTTTCTATTCATTTAAAGAGATCATCACTGCGAAATAGATGTTATTTTTTTAAATTCAAGGTCTAGGTATATTTCTGTTGCTATAATTTCATATATATACCTATCTTATGTAAAAACAATTAAGATATTTTTTATTTATTTTCTTGAACAAAAAATTTTAGAATGACAGTACTTGCCAGGATAGTTCTATATGTGACTGTTGGATTTGTAGACAAATTTAATTGTTGTGTTGAATATATATCATGAAAATGTATTATTTCTCATGCTCTAAGTCATATTTTGAAAAAATTCGTTGTGTTTTAAAAAGGTCAGAAATAGCCATTTTTTGATTTTAAACTCCAAAAGTAACCATATCTCTGTAAAAAGGTCAAAAATAACAACATTTCTAAAAAAAGGGTCAGAAATAGTCAAAATTTGAAAGTAAATGTTCAAAAGTAACAACCTTTGTGTAAAAAATAGCCAGATCTAGCGGCTTTTGTTTAATTAAATGTCAAAAATAACAATATTTGAGTAACAAGATGTCAAAAGTAATCACTTTTTAACTTTTAACTGTCAAAAATATCGACTTTGATACAATAAATAATCAAAAATAACCACTTTCACAACATTTGAGTTCTAAACTAACGACTTTCCGAAAATTAAGTTCAAAATTGACCACTTTTTATCAAAAGTGGTTATTTTTGAACATCAATCAATAAAACATGGTTACTTTTAGACTTTAATCTTTGCAAAAACCACGATAGAAAAGTGGTTACTTTTGAACTTTTATATCAAAAAGTTGCTATTTTTGACCCCTGTTATTGATAACTTTTTTGAACATTGTTTTCTATGAATAAGAACAAATTAACGAGACTTCGCAAAAATCATGATATTTTGATCAAATGCTTTTTCAAAATTATTGTGATCAAAAGATTCTTTTATTTATTATTTTATTGTTTTTTTTTTGAAATTATAAGTATATATATATAAAACAAATTCAGTTGTCAATCATTTGTGGTTTTTGATTATGCTAATCTTGAATCAGCTTTCCCTAATTTCTAGTGCTTGTTTATAGCCTTTGCTATTTGAGTTAGAAAACCTGCTACTCGTAGTAAGCTATCCGAAGGCAACCTTGATGAATTGTTAGTGAAAGTCAAAAAAATGGAAGGCATTTATGATGACAACTACTGGAGTAAAGAACCGCCTTGGAAACATCCTAAGTATGATCAAAACAAAAAATCTCGTACAGCATTACAGAAACTGAAAAGCACTATGCGCTTTACATCACGAGCTGAGGGGCAGAAAGACTATGACAAGTTAGGTGAACTTCGATAATACTATTCTTGTACTCAACGAGAGTTGTATAACAGTAAGTATCCCAACCCACTGGAACCATTCATGAGGGCTGTGCCTTGCCATATCTTTAGCAAGCTGCGAACAGGTCATTGTGCTTTTGGGAAGTAGTTCCAAATGAGGTGTATTACTGAGAGAGATTATAACTGCGAATGTGGACAGCTGGAAACAGTTTAACACATTCTTAGGGAATGTCTTTTGCATCCTGTGGAGCGTAGCTTTTTAAGTAAAGTTTCCACGGAACTTTATCTAAGAATCCTGCTTGACACCAAGAAGGGTCTTGGAGCGGTAGTCAAGTTCTTGAACTCGTTACCGCAACTTCTTTGCTGATAGTTTGCTTGATTAGAGCAGCTTGTTAAGGTTTTACTGTGTGTCAATCTCTGTTATTATTCCAGCAGATGTTATGTATCCCAGATTTCTCTTAGTACATATATTATTTCATGGAGAATTCGGCGACATCGAATGCCAGAATTACCTAAAGTGTGCTGAGAACTCTAATTTTAAAGTTTCATAGAGAAAATATTTTTTTAAATGCAGTCTTCTTTGTATCTCTTTGTTATTATCAGTTTCATTACGTAACTGTGATGTGAGAACAATAAACAGATTTTTTTTCATCTAAATAGTACTCAGAATTATGGTCTTGCTATACCACAGGTTTCGCAATCGAATAACAATCACCCATCCTTAATTCGTATGAAACACGGCGCTAACAAAGAAAATAAAATACTAAGCAGAGCAGTCTTCCTGGAGCAAATTAACTCTTAAATCTACGTTGTGTCTTCTTTATATAATTTATAATTTGCTATAAGAATAATAGACCGTCAATACCAAATTATCTCTAATTTTTCTTACTTTTCTTGTTTAACGTGTTATAAGTCTACATGTTTGGGATTATTTTGTATTACAAGTCTTGGAGAGAGATAATATTACAAGTTTTGGGGAGAGATTTAAGAATAATATAATATGAATTTAAAAATAAATAAAAATAATATAATAATAATACTAGTAGTAGTAGTAGTAGTAGTAGTAGTAGTAGTAGTAGTAGTAGTAGTAGTAGTAGTAGTAGTAGTAGTAGTAGTAATAGTAGTAGTAGTAGTAGTAGTAGTAGTAGTAGTAGTAGTAGTAGTAGTAGTAGTAGTAGTAGTAGTAGTAGTAGTAATAGTAGTAGTAGTAGTAGTAGTAGTAGTAGTAGTAGTAGTAGTAGTAGTAGTAGTAGTAGTAGTAGTAGTAGTAGTAATTACGTATGGATTTTTGTGCATGATCGTTTTTGTCTTTATACTACCCAGTATAAAATAACAAAGATCAGATAACTAAATAAAATTAATACATTTAATTCAATGGAACTGAAAAAGCAAAAATATCCGCGCATTTTACAAGTTTTTTGCATTTGAAAAAGCCAAACTTATATGAATGAATTTAAGGGTTATACAGGAACCTCAGAACTCTCAAGTACATACCTGGTCGTCAGTGATCAAAGATTACTACTCAATGAGATTTTAACACATCTATTAGTTTACAGCAGAAAAATATATCAAGATTCTCAGTCAACTCACTACAATAGTTTAAATGATTCTATTAGCCAGGAAAAAAAATTATTGGTGACAGAGAATATGACCCCTTCTGACCCAAGGATGAGGAAAAAACATTACAAAGTCTTTTTTTAAACACACTAATATATACAGAAACAAAAAAAAAAACCATGCAGAATTTACCTTAAACAACAACACTTCCTTTATCAATGTGAACTCCCTCAAAATTACTCGATTCAGAATTAGCATCGCTAGGAAGAGATGAACTCAAAGGTGTGTATAAGTACCAAGCCTTTAAAGCATTGACAGCTGCTCTAGTTTTACTCTCAATCAGACTGGCACCCTGACCTTCACCAAGCTTTTGCTCACCGCTGAATACACCAACAACAAAAACAGGATGAGAAGAGTATCTACCACTCTCAACAAGAAGACGACTAATGGGGGCTTCCAGTCCCTCTCTAACACACAGACGAGAAAGTTCTCTTGTAGGCTGATCAAAAATCAGCATGTCCTTCAAGTCGAGCTTCTTGGGCTTGATAATATAGTTGTGAATGAACTCCTTAGTAGCATCAATACCAGAGTGAGCATAAATGCCGCCAATCAAAGCTCTAACAAAAGTTGCGTAGGCTCCTTTTCTACCAGCATAGATATCGTCTCCGCTTAAAAGTTCGATGACTCCGTTTTGTCTCTTGACCGAATTAGGGCTGTAGATAAGCTTACCAAGTAATGACCGTTCGTCAAAATCATCTTGATTTTCTGCTGACAGGTATCTTTCTAAAGACGATCTAGTATCTTCTTCCACACCCCAGGTGTCGCTAGCAATCTTATACAAAGCATCGGTAGAAAGGTACAAATCAGCAACACTTTGTAAAACCTCTGGCGTTAATCTTGGGTACTTGACCAAAAAGTGTTCATAAACGTAAAAGTTGAGAAGATTCTTTCCAAAAGAAGCCATTGATAGATTGTCGGCGTATTTCGAATTAGCGGATTGGCAAATCAAGGACCTCGCCAAAGATTTCAATTGGATTTTGTCCTTCAATCCAAGTCGTGCATGTAATGCTCGTAGTGATGTCGCATATTCGAGATCAGATTCTTCAATTATCAAGAATGAGCCTTTGCGCCAGTAACCGCCAAAATCTTTGATGTCGCTGGGAACTTTGTAGCCGGTAGAAACCTTGGAGGAGCTGGTGGTCTGAGAAGCAGCAGATGAGCTGAGAGCCCTAACGATTTGAGCAGTGTTAATTCTTGAAACCTTCAAAAGGTTGCTTCTAGACAGCATGATGGACAATTAAGAGTTGCTGCAGTTGGCGTTAACTTCCAAAGGTTTTTGTTGTCTCTCAGAGAAAGAAAAATGAATAAAAACTTTTGGTTGGTTGATGAATTTCAGAGGGAGGGAAAATTTTTTTTTTGAAAATTTCATTCTGATAATTACGCAGAGAAGTTGCATATCCCCTAGCCCTATTATTTAACCAATAGAAGCAAGCCTGTTGTTATATTATGCATTTTTCTATTTCCACCAATTTAATACAAAAAAAAAAAGCCCAATACCTCCAGAAATTATCATCGCTTTTTATTTTTTCTTATTTTCGGATTTTTTTTCTTATCAATTTCCATTTAACAAGAACTAAAACACAAACATGGGCGGTCACGGACACGAATTCTTACCCAAGGTACGTATTTTACCTTTTACCTTTTCTTATTTTGACTATTTCTAACATTTATATCAGCAACCTTGGTCTCCTTCTGGTGGTTGGTGGTACACCCCCAAGAACGCCAATACTAACCTTCTCTACATTTCCCTCGGTATGACTCTCATTTCTATCGCCGCTTGGAAGTTTGGAGAGAGAATCACTGTCAAGTCCAACACTGAAGTCGATGACGAGACTATCACCAGATGGAACAATGCCGCTAAAAAGTCAAGAGAGAGTGCTGCTATCACCAAGGTTTCTGGTGAACAGTAAAATGATCTTTTCATAACTAGTGTATTTATTATTGTTTCTTCTCATTTATTCTCAGTTTGCCTGCATTTGTTACTTGATTTATAAACTATTTCAGTAATCCAAAGAGTTTTTTCTAGTATTTATCAAATTCTCTGATAGTATTCAAACAGACGTCTTTCGCTATCTTTCAGCTTACTCAGTAGTATGTCTTCGATAAGAGCTTGATCCGAAGCAATTTTCACTAAGTGAAGCATAAGACTGTAGGCTTGCTTCCTAACAATAGCTTCCTTTGCCCGCAGGCCTTCCAACACCACCTCACCAACTTTTCTTGAAAACTTGCTATCGTTACCTTGGAAAATGGCTTTTTCAAAAGTTGCAAGCAAAAAAACCTTGTGTTGAGGAGTCGTAGTCTTAGCTTTCCACGCATCATCGTAATCCTTCAGACTGGCCTGTAAGAGAACATCATTGCTAAGTATGTTTGTGTAGTCGATTAGCTGATTCCTAACAAAAGTTAGTCCACGTATTAGACTTCGTTTATCGGAAACACCCAAATCGTGTAATCTGAATAAAATGTTAAGGAGTTGCAATTCGTAATCAGAAAAAGATGAGTTTTTAAATATCAAGAAATAATTGACAAGCAAAAGGGCTTTGTTTGCCTGGTCAGCAGTCAGCCGTGTCAAAGAGCTGTCATCAAGGTATAAAAACAGGTTGAAAAGAATTGATTTCAACCATCCGTTTTCTTTCCACACTTGTAAGTCCTTGCTGTCGAGGTCTTTAACAATAGAAACAAGTTTGTTGAGACCGTGGTTTGAAATCTCGCGGGCACCAAGTTTCTCAATTAGTTTCTCAATATTATTGTTTCTAGCATTAAAATCGGACTCTGACTCATTGGACAACAAGGAAAGCGAGCTCAAAGCAGTTTCTGTTTTAAGCCAGTCCATCTCTAATTGTTTGGATTTTGGACCATGCGGAGAGCCTGAGTCGACCGGAGACGCAGAAGAGAGAACAGAGTCATGGAAAATCTCTATATCAGGCGTTTTTCTTTTCAAGGTATCAAGATCAAAAATATTGGAGCTTTCTGATAATGATTTACTATTACCAAGAAGAGAATCCTCCATTGAAATATCCTCGTTATTTGAGGCTTTTGCAAAATCTTCTCTAGTATCCATAGCGTTGTCAGATACAAGATGTAGATTTTCACTAGAATCGTCAATTGGTTGTTTTTCAAATTCATCGACATGAATAACGACTGAATCAGGGTCAACCGTTTTCGTAGGTTGTTCGTTGTTAGACTGAGGAGAATCAACCCGCACATCCACAGAAGAAGAAGGAAGAAGTGGTGAAACAGGACGACTCGACTCAGCAAGATTTTGAAACTCACTCTCAACTACCTGTTGAATTATTTTATCAGGCTCTGTTCGGGATGTAGCTTCCAAACCATTCTTTGACAATGGTGATAGCGACTGATTAACATCTTCAGTGGTAGTTGCCAATTTTTGTAAAGGATTAGCCAGGTTGTTATTCGAGGCATTATTTCCAGAAACGTTCAAGTTATCAGAGTTAGGATCAACACCCACGGATTTTGGAGATTTAGAAATGGTAGAAAAATCCTTTTCATTTTCTCCAAAAACAGGAAGTTCAACTCGATTGCTAAATTTTTCACCAGAAACAGAAGAATTTGAAAAGCTATTGGAAATTTCTGAATTGACACCAACTTCATTATTTTTCGGAACTTCTGAGAAATAAGAAATAAAAACATTCTTAATCTTTTCTAAAGTTGGTGAATTTGTTTTTCCTGAGTTCAGCGTTAATTCTAAAAGCTTTAATTCTTTTAGAATGCTTTTTGATTTAAAACTAGTTAAGTATATATCCCTCAGTAAGTTTAAGCAATAATCAAGTACTGCCTCTCTAGCTTTAATGTCACCTTCCATTTCTAAGCAATTAGAAATAACGTAAACAGAAAGCGAAGCGCGTTCCCGATCGGATCCCAGCTGGTTGAAAATTTTTTTGAGAGCATCTACACACAAGTTTTCAGCTTGAGTGTGAACGATTCCCAAACAAACCTCAGTAATAGGGACGAATTGCGTCACATTAGAAACAACGCTTGGATTAGTGAGAATATAGATTAGATTCCATCTCTCCTTCGATAACTTGCTAGGTCCAATTGAAAAAAGATGTTTAAAAAATTTACCCAAAAGCTGAGTAGATGGTAGCTCAACCACATTTTCCTGAGGATTTATCCAAGCCTTAACAATAGTTTGCAAAGCACGAGTGACAACCTCAGGGGTATCACTTTTAATCTGTTCGGTTAAAGTCAGTTCTTTTAAGGAAGCTTGTGTGGAAGGTTTCTCAGATGTCAAAAAAAAAGTAGAGGTTTCTTTTTCCTTGATAGACTCAGGTGGACTACTTGGTAAATTATGATAGTTGGTGTTACTACCCGATGATCTAATGGGTTTAGATATATCGCTAGTACCAAATTTGGGTGTAGTTTTGGAGCCACTCGAGTTAGAACTGTTAATAACAATGCGTCTTTGGGCTTTTTGTGTTATTCCCAGACGTGCTGGCTTAGCCGTCAAATCTTTGGGAGCTTCAACTGGTTTTTCTATTTTTGAAACTCGGTCCAAAGGCTTTCTTGAAACATTCGGCAGTGGATTCCGCTCCTTGGATTGAGCAATTGAGCCTCTTATAGAAGAGCCTGCACGACTGGGTCTAGCAGAGACAGAAGATATAGAAGTTACTGGTTGAGGATTAGATCTCTCCAGAATTTTTCTTATTGAAAAATCCATGCGCGAAAGCATGCTCTGCCCAACACTAGGCCAGATCTCGTTAAAAGTCCAAAAAGTTTGTCTCATTTCCTCTCTAACACCAGGGCTTGCATCTGAAAGACCCTTGAAAATGCAACTTTCAATAATATCTCTGCCTCCTGAAGATTCAATTACAGACTTGACATTTCGGTGGCAGTAAATAATGATGCGTAGCCACTTGGCACTGTAGATACGAGGCTGAATGTTTTTCTCATTCAAAATAGCGGGAATATAGTTTAAGGCTCTATAGCTGTAAGAAGTATTTGCATAAAGAGCAGAAACAGTAATATTAGCAACAGTATGTGTGATCTTTTTGGAAAGAGCAGTCAGTTTTATGATGCTGCTAATGAAAATATCCGAAATAGAATCAATACCATGATTAAGTATAATTGATATTTCTTTCACCAGTTGGCAAGACGAGGAAGATAATGTTGTTCGAAGCGAATGTGCGCCTTTTAAAATACCAGATGACAGATACTTAAAAGCCCATATCAACAAATCTTGATCTTGTTTGGAATCGTTGCCTCGTAGCAAAGATCTTAACCGAGAAATATTTTTATCTCTTTGTTGCCAGTTAAACTCAGTTTCCTTGCCTTCAAAAGCGATCGTCATTTCTGATATTTCTCGTTTAAAAGTTTCAATAGAAATTATCTTTTCAGGGATAATACTTTCAATAGCATACATAGGATCATCAAGAAGAAATTGAATCGATAAAACAGATAATGAAGGATTCAAAGAATTGTGACTGTTGTGGCTGGATGATTCTCCAGAAGTTGTGGCATAGTTAATGGAGCGGAGAATAGAATTTCTAGTGTGCTCGTTGATGTTGTGAAGATGTAGCTGCCTCGCCAAGTCAGCTTTAGCTGCGTCCTTTGAGTTTTTAAAAAACATAATTAAGAGATCAGAGGCTTTATGACTGCACTGAGAGGATGAACTGTTGAGTAACTTGACGACGCTAGGAGTGAATATTTTAAAAGCAAATGTTGTTGAAGAGGCAACTCTTGAAGTTAGAATATCAAGACACTGAAGTTGAACTGTGTCTTTTGCGTTGAGGAGGCCACACTGAATGAAGATCGAATCAGTTTCTTCCGGACAAGCCATCCAACATTCATTTACGATGCTAGTACAAGAACTAGCAACAGATTTTTTTGGATCGACAAGACCTTCCAAAACAGTAGCACATGCAATATCGATCGAAAGTGCTAACGAACGAGGATTTTGAGTGATTACTCTTTTGATGAGATGACCATTGCACGAATGAGCTAATGAGGTTAACGCAGTGTCGCCAGATTTTGAAATGTAGTTAAGAGTCTCAAAGTATGATCTTAAGTTTGAAAGCTATTTTTAAATGTTAGAACTGTGGTACGTTGATTCGATAATATAGGTATGCTTACATCTATCGGATTCCGTTTGGCATAGGACTTTAATGATTGCAGAATGTTTAGTTTGACATCGCGAGCTGCAAAGATAGAAAAGTTAGTATGATTCAGCCGTAAAATATATGATTTAATTAACCTACAGCCTCCAACTATCGCGCTGTGAAACTGGATTGGATCCAAAAAGTTCAGTGATTGGGCCATATAGACGAACAGTTCTCAAGGCCAAATATATGTTAAAGAACAAACTGTTTGTTTTAGAGACAAAAAAATAAAATTTATCGAGATGAAAGCTGTATAAAAAGTCTATAACTATACCTATAGCTATGGAAATAAAAATGAATGAAAGATTTCAGGTTTGTGATATAATATATGTTAAAATAATAAGCTTGAATTTTCCTGATTGTTGTTTTAATCAATGTCGGTTATTCCTATGAGAATGAAATACATACTTTGACTTTTTTTTTTTTTCGTGTTTGTTTACATGATGATGGCTTACAACCACCTAATAATGCTTAGCGTTGTTGCCCCATGAAATGTAAACCTACAACCTGTTGTGCTAAAAGTTTAAGTTATAAGTCATAAATAATTTGAACAGGGTAACTATACATCAGTCAACCGAAAACGCGAATTAGCCGCGAGGCTCAACTCAAACCATAAAAGCGCAGAACGTTTGTTTGTGTTTTTTTTTTTGTAGAGGTTCAATCATTCTTTTAGTATAATAATCTAGAAAATTTGAAACCTTTTTGAAAGCTGATATATTAGTACGTACTATAATATACGTGATATCATTCGTTTCTTTTAATTCATTATTTTATAATATCTTCAAGTAAAATCTTAAGAAGTGAGTCAAAGCAAAATAATGCTTAAGATTACACTTACCCTTACCCTTACACTCACTTGTTTTTATTTTATTTTATGTGTTTAAGCATCTACAAGTCATTAAAAGTTGAAATTTTGTACTGCAAGAGTGATGAATATCCTACGCAAAAATCTCACCCAAACACCTACATTACCTTTTCTATTATCAACAAGACGAAAAATGAGTTCTGACTTCAACACTTCTTTACAGTATTCAGAATTAAGATTTTCTGAGTTAAAGCATTCATTGAGTACTGTTAAAGATGAGATTGTTCAAGAGGTCAATGAAGTTGGTCGTTCGGTTAACTCAGTAGACTTGGTTGCTGTTTCCAAGTATATGCCCGCTTCTGACATTAAAGCTTTATATGATCTCGGACATAGACATTTTGGTGAGAACTATGTTCAAGAGCTCACACAGAAAGCAGAGATTGTAAGTATTACTCTTTTCAAGTTTCTATCTGTCTTTAATTTTACTGCTAATAAATTTCGATCAAGCTTCCAAAAGATATCAAGTGGCATTTTATTGGGTCTTTGCAGACCAATAAGTGCAAGGTTTTGTCTGGTAAAATTTCCAATCTATACGCTGTTGAAACAGTGGATAGTCAAGCCAAGGCTCAAAAACTGAATGACACTAGAGGAGAGTTTGATACTTTGAATGTCTATTTACAGGTAAATACAAGTGGTGAGAATCAAAAGAGTGGTCTATCAGACAAAGAAGAAATTGTTTCAATTGCAAAATTTATTATTGATAAATGCCCCAAGTTGAACTTGTTGGGTTTGATGACAATTGGATCTTTCTCTTCATCAGTTGGTGAAGGAGAGAACCAAGATTTTAAGGTATTTTTTTTTTCTTTTTTGATGAGCAACAGTCTTTGATTAATACTAATGTTTGAATGCAGAAACTCGTTGAAATTAAAACATATCTTTCAGAAAAGCTAAACAAGAAGCTAGGCTTAAGTATGGGAATGAGCTCGGATTTTGTTGAGGCTGTTAGACAAGGCTCGACTAATGTCAGAGTTGGTCGTACAATTTTTGGATCTAGACCTCTGAAGCAAGACTTATAGAGAAACGAATTCTTTTTTTTCACTTGTAAGGCTTGTTCAGTATTTACTACAAAAAATACGTATAAATATATACAGGTAAAGTTTCATGAAACTTGACACGGGGCTGTATGAGAGACTCTAGCAACTCAGGTTTCACTCAGGTACGAAGCAAAAATTTTGGGAATAAAGAGAAAGTAGGCATATACGTATATAGTAAGTAATATAATATAATAATCTATGTATATTAATCAGTATGTAACAGTAAGAAAACGATAATCAAACTAGGTCTTCTAGTTTATTCTATCTCATGAGTCAGTGATCTGATATTATCATAATCAGTTTACTGTCCTGATAACTAATTATACGTATATAAGTTATAAAGAAGAGACATTAATTCAATAAAAATAGAGTCAGACCACTTAACGGTGACCGCACCGTGAACAAGTCTATTTCAATTGCTTCGATGGCGCCGTGTTCTTCAGAAATTAAATCCACATGACAACGAAAAATCAACAGAATCATCATAGCAATATGCAGGTTTCAATAAGAAAGCAGAGCGGTAAAAATTTGGCAGGTTATACTGTTGAGCTGACAATCAGTTGAGGAGGTACGGTATTGAATCGAGAAACTTGACCACTGCTTCAAAGCCATTTTTGGTGTCTACTAAGGCGCTGAGGCCAAACTTTGCAAAAAACTTTCTGAGGTATTCATGGCCTGATTCGCAGAGAGCGTGGTCCTTGAGCAAGTGTTCAGCTGTTTCAGTCTGGCCACATCCACATGGAGTTTTTTTTTTTTTTTGAATTCTTACATTTTTATGGTAGGATTCCAGAGCACCATAGCCAGTTCTCAGCTGCACAACCTTACTTGAATGTGGCGGTCCACTTGTGTCATAATATTTTGTAGAGGGCTATAGTTTCCTAGATCGTCATAGCGGGTTTGATATACAACTTATGAAATCTACTTTTAGAACGTTTCTTGTAGTCCAATCTTTAAGCTGCTTGAATTTCAGCTTTGACGCGCTTCTTGAAACTGCTGATGACGTTTGAAGCCTTCAAAACAAAAAAGACCTTAGCCCTCCTTCATGACAGTTTAGTATCCCAAAAGATGGCTTTTTTTGAAAAACTCTATTTGACAAAAACAAGAAAAAAAAACATGTTCCAGTGGCTTGACTTCAGCCATCGGTCGCTGCATTGTTACCAGTTTCTTAACCGGTTTTTTAGGGCTGACTTTTTTCAATGCTCTCCACAAAAAATTCCTGCCAATTTCTTCTGCTCGCATATTAAAAGATGGAATCCCCCACTCACGCTATAGGACTAATGTTACTGTTGAACTGAAGGCGCACACAATTTTTCTTAAGATTAAATCTTGAATTTCCTCAAATTAGGATCTAAGAACTTTTTTAACGGAGTTGATCTGACCAGTCCAACTGCTATTGGTTCCAATTGTTTATCATCGCTGATGCTTGATATTAAAATGTACATTGTTAAAATCCAATTGGATTTCTTAAATATATCTATGTTTTATAATAGTTAGTAAGAGGTCGATAATGATCCCTCCGAAATGAGCTATTGTTATACAATGAAACCTGTATGTTTTGAACCAATGAGATTTCTTGAATTGCTATTAATTGAGTCCAATGGGATTCTCTGAATTGTTATCATTTGAATCCAATGAGATTGAATGAAGTGAACTCAGTTAGATTTAATAGTATTCCGTGTAGCGATCTAGAAAGATCCTCAGTTGTTATATGGTGCGAGGTTAATATGGATTTTTCCGAAATAAATATAGTTAGACAGCGAGATAGCTTATAGAAAGTTAGTTTCATGCTGTAGCTGGATAGCTTGTTATAACTTTCTTTGAGACAAAGAGTTTAGACTGTTAATATAAGTCAGGTTTATACTAATACAGTAATGTTGAGTATTGGTTGTTAAAAGAACCATTGTTAAGTATTGGCTTTTATATGTGAACTTTGACCTTTGATTAGTGCCTTGTCCCCATTTCCATAAAATCTATTTGAGAATATTTCGGGAGTTCTTTCAGTCATCAATGATTTTTTATGTGATTGAGAACCCCCTAATTAGGATTACTTCCTACAACCAACTTATGATACTTGATATTGTTTAATTGTTGTTTCTGGTAGTCTTCTCGGGGACAACGCACTGAGGGGACACTGAACTCTAAGGAACACTGGAGCCAATGGAAAAAAACCAAATATCTAGAAGATACGAATAGACAACTAGAAGCAAATTCTTGCTTTGGGAGCTCGCGTAGAGTAACTCGTCCGCTGAGCTTAAAGACAAATGTAGAATATGCGCGGCTTATAATAATATTGAGAAACCACCTCTAAATGTGCTTATCAAGTTAAAAATAAATAGAAATCAAATAGTAAAGTAAACAATGTAAAGTTTCAATAGTCATGATCATAATATAAATAATTATATCCAATAAGAACTAACCTAATCAGATCAATTCTGTCACAGTCGCTATCTTTTTCCGAGTTAGTGTAATTTGAATCTTTATTAAAAGACTCGCTAGCGGCCATTTTTGATACTTTGCTATTGAGTAAAAAGTATTTATTTTTTTTAGAGCCTTTTCAATTGTTTTTGGCAAAAACCCGAGCTTTCTCACATAGAAAGCTAATTAAAAAAATATTTTTTTAGAAGAGATCTATCCCGCGATCATATTGCCGTAAAATGTGCTTCAATAATTTTTTTTCATCGCTCCAAAAATGTAAAACCAAGCAGTTGTAGGATGTAATCATCCAAAAAAAAAAAAATAAAGTAGAATCAACTTTTTTGATGAAGCGTACCTGATAAACTTCTCAGCAGTATGACTCATATGACTGTTGAAAAGTAAAATCTTTTTACTTCGTAGACTTTGTTGAAAGTTCAAATGTGTCACCAATGTCAAATGGTGTACCATTGGAAGTTATCACCTACTTTATATCAGTTTGATTACATTTTAGTTCCAACTGTATGAAGTATTCACACTGGGCATCCTGAGTCTATAAGTATCTCTTTATCTCCTTGTATTTTATAATTTTATATTTAATTCTATAACGCAAATATCATCAATTTTATATTGATTACTTTTCTGATTTACTTTCTACATCCATCTTATTGACGGTGTCAGATTTAGTCGCCAAATCTCAATAGACTTTTGATCAATCAGTGTAGTACATTTTTTTAAACTAATCTAAAAAGATGAACATATTAATAAAAGAGAAGTCGTAAAAACAAAAAACGACTTCTTTTGAAATTGCTATCAGAAAGCCAAGTTTTTGTGTAATAGTTCCCCTGATAGATAAATAGAGGTTTCGGAACCTCTCCGGTTGCCGATATACGTTTGAGGACAGTTACGGGCTGTTCAAATTCAACTGTTAAGCAATTCTGAGCTTTTTGATGCGTAACGACTGTTAAATGGAGGTGATTAAATCAGACATTTTTAAATGGGTGAAGTGGAAAATTAAACAGAAAATAATATTAATTTAGAAACATTTGCGTTATAGAATTAAATAAAAAATTTACAAAAATATAAAAAAAACCATGGCTATTTTTATACTTAAAGTATTCTGTTATAATTATAACAGAGATTGGTATAAAACCTGTATGACAACATACATTGGTATGAAACCTTTATAAAAACAAGTCATGAGATTATTATACCCTCATAACTTGTTGTGTTAAACTGATATGAGATAGATGGTTATTTCCAATGGTACACCATTTGAAACTGGTGACACATGTGTAAATCCAACAACGACTTTACATTTAGCCATCGTTTAGTTCTTAACACCGCATTTTCCAAAATTTCATATAAGACTCAAAAAGATAATAAGACTATTAGAACTGCCACAGCATCTTGTTATATTACTTCAACTCGCAAAGGCATGCACCAGATGGAGTGAGCGGTCAATAAACCTCTTGATCCATTTGGGCTACATGACCTCGATGGAAGCATCAATAGTTTTGTTAGCCAAAAACCAAACAATTCCGCCTGTAGATGAAGTCATGAATTAAATATATCTGTCTCTAGAATCCTTTCTACAATTTGTGAGAGAGCTTGCTGCTCTGCTGCCGCCTATCAAGGAGTTATTCTTGTAACAGAGTTGGTTTGACAAGCCGAACTGCTATTGGTTATAATTTTTATTAACGCTGATGCTTACTATCAAAATGTACTTTATTAGGATCCAATGGGATTACTTGAATAGATCTATGTTTGTTAATAGTTAGTAAGATGTCGATGAGGATCCTTCCAAAGAGAACTATGTTGCAATGAACTTAGTTGATAAGACATGATTAGTAAAGTGATGTGAAAAGTAAACCTGAAATATAATGAATATGATATTAAAGATTTGTGCGTTACATAAAAAAAAAAGAGGAAATTTTTCACAAAATAAAAACAAATTTGTTTATATATATTGAGGTCATCAACAAACTAAGTAGATGAAAACCTTTTCAATGATACCACTTTGATTATTGTGGTGCGGCATACATGAACCTCCAGCCAACTAATGTTGCACAGAGAAAGATGTATGTTTGAAATCAATGGGATTTCTTGAATTGTTATTAATTGAGTTTAATGAGATTCTTTGAATTGTTGTCGTGTGAATCCAATGAGATTCTATCGAATGTGCCTAGTTGAATCCAATTGGATTCCGTGTAACAATTTATAGTTCAATTAATAATTGTTTATGTAAGCCTACTACATAGTCGACGCGAAATAATAATAAAAGCAATCCAGAGAGAGATCGTTAGTTACTATATACAGAAAAGCCCCGTTATAAGTAGCCCCCTTGTAAGTATTCTCTCAATGTAAGTATTGATTTTTTTTTAATTAAAAAACCCACACAAAACGACAAAAGCCCTCGTCTCACAAGTTGCAAAGCCTCTTTTTTTTCTATAGTAAAATACTTATAAAGTAAGTGAGGTTTTAAGGTTTAGGCATAT
>QVTG01000381.1:0-20961 GCA_013305925.1 Geotrichum reessii
ATTATATTATTATTATTATTATTATTATTATTATTATTATTATTATTATTATTATTATTATTATTATTATTATTATTTATTGGCTTTATTTTATTTATTTATTTTTTCCTTATTATTTTATCATATTACATTTCAGTAGATGCCATTCCTTAAATGTTTGAAAATGTCGTTATTGATGGCAGTTGCGTGCTTGAAAAGCTGCCAGTAGGAGCGCTACCGCCATTATGATTATTTTTGTTGTTATTATTACTGCTTTCGTAAATGAGATTACTTAAAGGCGGCAACACGTTTCCGCTATAAAATGAAGGTGGTGACGCTGATGATTTATTGATTGTTGTTCGACTGCCATCAGGGTTAATAACAGTTTCTGATAGTGGTGGAAGAGCTACAGGTATCCTTCGTTGTTGTGGCTGATGCTGCTGAAAGTGTTGTGAATGGGGTTGTAACTGGTGCTGCGATGACTGAAATTGGTTCAGAAGAATAGGCGAGGGTGAAGAAAGATGTTGTAAGTGTTGCTGTTGTTGTGGCTGCTGATAATGTTGATGATGATGGTGCCGTTGTTGTTGTGGTGGTGGTAGTGGCGGTTGAGGCTGCTGTGATTGTTGCAGCTGTTGTGGCTGTTGATGTTGTTGCGATTGTTGTTGTTGCGATTGTTGTTGCGATTGTTGTTGAAATTTTTGTTGTAGTTGTGACTGTTGCGGTTGCTGCAATTGTGGTTGTTTGTGTTGCTGATGCTGTTGCTGGGACTGATGCTGATATTGATACTGCTGGGGTTGCAAATGTTGTTGGTATGGCGAGTGCAGGTGTTGGTGTGCATAAACTTGACGATGAACAAGAGCCGGAGACGATAGGCCGTGCTCGGACTTGATATTGCCGGAAGCAGTGGACGCATCTTGAGTAGCAGCGGTGTTTTCCTGATCGACAACAAAAGTGTTGTTATTAAGTTGATGAGAAACATTGGTAACTGCAGAAGTAGTTGTAGTCGTAGTAGTACCGCTACTTTCGCTACCACTGTCAAGTCCCGACCGCAGACAGGCGAGGTCATTCTCGATTTCGTCCGGTCGCAACTCAGAAAGCTTGGGCACAGGTCCCAAGTTAGCCGCTACCAACCGCATACTCTTTACCAAAGTCTTGGGGTCTGAAACCCGTTTATCACGCTCAGCCCTCATATAAAACTCACGTTGAATATCGCAAATGCGTTCGTTAATATCGTGAATCATTCGCTCACGCAGTTTTTGTTTGTTTTCGTAAAATTGCAACCAGACGTTGTCGACTTCACCTATTGCAACTTTGTGGACACTATATTTTTCGTAGTCTCGCTGTTTGTTGGCTCGACGTAGCCGTTTCTCGTGCGCGGCAGTCTGCGAGCGATAGATATTTTCAAAAACTGTGAGTTTTTCGCCTTTCTTAAGAGCCTGGATCATGGTGGATAGTCGGTGGGACTTTGAAGATATCAGGGATTTAGCAACTGCTGTGTACTGCGCTGCCAGCTGGCCCTGCTCAGCCTTAATTTCTTCAAGCTCGTTTTCCATTACGCAAATAAAAAATAAATCAACAGAATAAAAAAAAAAAGACAAATTACCAAACGAAAAAAAAAAAAAGACCAAACCAAATAAAAATAAAATCAAAACACCAACACAAAAAAAAATTGCTATATGAACAGATTTATGATTGGTCACAAAAAGGTGCTCTGAAGGTTTAACAACAGAGTCTCAGTATTTTAAAACGGAAGAGGGGTGATAGAAAAAGGGAATAAATTAAAATATTTCGCGATGACAAGCGGAAAAAGAAGAAAAGGGAAAACGAATTTTTTTTTTTTTTTTTTATCTCAAACGAGTCTTTATTTTCAGGACTTTCTCACAGACAAAATGGAAGGGTAGCTACCCAAAAGAGAAAATATTAGGGTTTGTCTTCATAGGAACAGTGTGCGGCTGCCTAAAAAAAACATGAAAAAAAAGAAACTTTAATGTCGCAAACCAACATATCAGTAATAAATTCTTTTGTTACAAAACAATAACTCTTAATATCAAAGTCACAAAATGTTTTTTTTAGTAAATTATTTGACTGCAATAATAATCATCTATGTATCACTACTATACTATTTACTCTAAATACCGTAAAGTTTGCCTTCCTCCGCAATAAGCTCCACAAGGAATTCAACCTCACTACGGTTGCGGCCTTGCACAAGCCAATCGTGGGCAAGACGCTTAGGCCAACCTTGCAAAGTGTTCACCTCAGCAACAGCATCAACAATGTTGCCGTTGGCGAGTGCTTCGTTGGCACGGGCCATTACAGATCCAACATCATCACCAGTAGCAGCGCTAGACTTGGTCCATAGCAGCTTGGAAAAGATCAAAGAGCCGATATGACCAGCAATGCCGGCGTTGGGTGGAAGCAGACTAGCATCTTTGATCTCTGGCTGAAGCAAGTGAAAGCGCGCTGCAAGCTGTTGACGGGTCAAAACTCCCAAATCGTAGACGTCGCGCGGAATGCTATCAATAGCGGCAAGCAGCAGAGGGTCTTCTTGTGCGGCCGCACGGATGGCCTCAATGTAAGGACGGAGTGCCACAGGCTTATCTGACTGTAGTGCCGTGCGCAGACGACCAATGGCAATGTGCAGCTTGGCGGTGGCATCAGCTTCGCTGATAGCCTTGTCAGCCTCAATAGTAAGCTGTTGCACCTGCTCCAGTGATGCAAAAAGTTGCTCCAAGTTAGCAAGACGACCATCACGTTCAGCCTCAACGCGCGCTCGGATCTCATCGGTGAATTTTTTCTCGCGTTCAGCGTTTACAGCAAGCAGTTGATTGGATGCATGTGTGAAGATGACCTTGTTAGCAGCCTCAATTTCATTCTTGAGACGCTCGTTATAGCTAGCGGTAAGACGCTGCTGTTCGTCATGAAAAGTCTTAGTCCATTTGGCCTTCTGTGCTTCGACTGCCTGTACAAACTCAGCGGAGGTGTTGTCAACGGCGGAGCCTGCCTGGGAAACAGCCTCTTGAACCTTGCGGTTAAGTTCTTGGGTAACAGAGGTCTTGATCTCAGAAATAGATGCCGCAAGCTTGTTAAGTTGCTGAGAGATCTTTTCGACATGCTCGGAGGTATATTTAGAGTCGTTGATTGAGGTAATGAACTCGTTGAGAGTTGCAATTGACTGAGTGACAGCGGAATCAGCACCCTGAGGGGTCTCGATTAAAGGGAGTTTTCCAATCTTGGGTTTAGCAGAAAGGTGAGGGCCAGGCTTAGCAATATTGACTGCACTGGCATTAACGGGCTCGTCTACGGCCTTCCAAGTGGCGCCGGATTTGGGGATGCTCACACTCTCCAGGCCACTGGCGGGCTTCTGGTCAGACGATTTGTTGGCGGTGACAGCAGAAATAGAGTTAAAACTCTCTTTAAATCTACGATTGAGAATGAGATCCATCAGATTTGCACCGAGAGGAACATGGTCGACAAAAAGGTCATGAACTGTGTCGTTCTGTAGAGAATAGTAAGCTCCACCAGCGTAAAACAAAGAGCCGATAAGAAAAGTAGAAATGAACAGGTTACGGAAAGTGTGTGACTTCTTGCCTGAATTAGTGGCCTTGGGAGTTTCAACAGACTTGACGGACTCTTCAAGAACCTTCTTGACGGGCTCTTCAGCGGTCTTCTTAACGGACTCCTCAACAATGGGAGGTCCCAGAGGAGTGTTAGGTTCGGTCAAAAGTTTTCCTTCAAAAACCATATGAGTAGGAGAAGCCTTATTGGAAAAAAAAGAGAGTAACAGTTAGCGGAATGTTACGATAGCTTCATGGGTATCACACAAGAAGCAAATCAAAAGATTGCAACTGTTAACCAGGAGAAAAGAGAGAAAAAGAAGCAGAGTAAAAGTAGACAATTGAATTATACTTACAGAGGCATAGGTTCTAACCCGCGACGCCATAAGTAGCGAGCGAGATCTGCTAGTAAGAGACAGCATTGTTGGTTGTAAGAAATGAGTTTAACGGATTTCAGGAAGGGATGATTAGATAGAAGGTCAAGCAGTGAAGGCTTGAGATGGTGGGAGCGGACAAAAAGTGAAAAAGGATTGACCAATAGAAAATTTGGACACTAGGGTTTATACATTGTACTGGTGGGAGAAAGGGGAATAGGTGAGAGAAGAGATTGAGATATATACAAAATAAGACTAAAAACTAAGTCTGATATATTAATTGTTAGAAGATGTCATTAAAAATGCTCAAGAATTGTTTGGTGTTATGGAAAGTAAATGTAATAAATTTTCTGAAGTTCAATATGTATATTACAGCATATGTTGCGAAAATTCTAAGTGAGTTTCAAGACTTGCGGGTATTAACTATATGGAAAATTATAAATTTAATATCGACTGAAATCAACAAAAAAAAAAAAAATACAAGTAAATCATATCAAAGTCTAATAATCAAGTATTTGAAACGTTATATGACATCTTCATACAAAAACATGGCTTAATAACATTAATATATAGATCTTGGCTTGTTTGTAAGTTAGTATCTATATTCTTTGGTGCTCTTTTTTTTTTTCTTTCTTTCTTTTCTAAAAAACAAAAGTTGCCCAAATAGTTCACAAATGTTTTTATACTCAAGTGTTTAAAAATATAATTTCAAAAAAAAAAAAAAAAAAGATAAAAAAGATGTTACTTCTTGAGATTAACTATTGATACATAATAGTCATTAAATGACATAGTTTAGACTAAAATTCAAAATGATAAATAAAAAAATTTCCGGTTTGGAACATCTTTTTGGCCATAGCGATGCTAAATAAAATTGAAAGATTACTTTGATTTATCTTTTATTTTTTATTATCATCTATTTTGTTATATTTAGATGAAAGAGTTTTCTAAAAAACCAGAAAAAAAAAAAAAAAAAAACGTTTTATGATGACTGATTTTAGTTTATATTTATGTAGCTCAAATTGAAAAAAAAAAAAAAAAATTCAACAAAGAGTAACATTAAATCAAACAAATTTGATTATTTGATACTGATATTTGGATTTGTACTAATATATATACATATATTTTATTTTTATTTAATAATTTTTTTTGCCATATCCATTAACAAAATGTTAGGAAAAAAAAAGAAACCATGACTGTATTATTCTTTTTACGGTTTTAATACAGTAAATCTGTAAAATAATTTTGACAATATTAAATGTTTTTTTTTTTTTAATTTTCTTCCCTCTGGAAACACCTAGAGTTGAAAAAAATCAATTTTTTTTGGTGATATTTTATATTTTGAAATGTGCCATATAGACAGGTTGAAGTGTTATACTATGATAGCCGCGAAACTTCAATCTATCCAAGTTGTAAATTGTTTTCAATAAGCACGGTTGTTAAGAGCATAAAATAATTTTAATAATTCTCATTCCAGATCAATGAACTCATATGAATGTTTTCAGACACCATGTTAAAGTCTACGTATATATGGAATTATATTTTTCGGCGAGAACCTCTTTCATAGTTTTTGATTTTTAACAATAGTATATCAAACAATATATGAAAGAAAAAAAACAGAATAATTTTGCAAAAGAGATATATTCTTCATTTTATCTTTAAATTATTACCAAAACAATCAATGAATAAATAAAAAATAATCTTTTTCAACTTTTTTTTTTATTTATTCTCTTTTTTTTTTTTTTTTTATTTAACCTTGTTGTGATTTTTTTGCTGTTTTGTCGCCTTTTGAGATGATAGTCACGTACCAAGAAAAAAAAATAAAAAATAGAAATAAAAGGATTGATGACCAATGAAATTTAACTAAAGCCTTAAAACGGCAATAGCTATTTTGATTAAAAAGATTGTAAAAAAAAAAAAAAAAAGCCCAACTGTTAACTGGCACCACCACAAACTGCAAATTTATTATATCACTGAAAAGAAAACATCAAAAAATTTTAATATTTTTTTTTAAAAAACAAATAATAAAACATAGAAAAAAAAGGGTCAAGTTTTGATACCCATGATTCTCTCAGTTATGGTTAAATAGACTTCGGCATGTTCCACCGAGAGGACCAAGTAATTATAGCTGAAAATATGTGTTGCTTAATCATAGATATTTTGTCTAGTTTTTGGTTGAACTGTGTACAGTGTTTTTTTTCTTTTTCACAAAAAAAACAAAAAATGAAAATTTGTTAGTCAGTTTATCAAAAGAATCTAAATCTTGGCGATACACTAACCAATCAGCAGTCTTAAATTCTTACAATGTGTTATACATCGGCCATAGTCTTAAATAGGCAACCAATCAGATAAGATTATTCCATCTGATATAATTGCCTTTTAAGGTCACAAAAATTGCCAAAAAAAAAAAAAAGACAGTCTGAATCTACATATGATTAAATTAACAAAAGAATAATAAATAAATAAATGAATTTGAAACCATTTTTTAAATAAAAAATTTTAATATAAATATATCTACATTTTCTCTCTCACTTTTCTTTTCAATTTTTTTTTTTCACGTTTTTATTTTATTTATTTATTTTTTTCTGTGTTTTATTGTTACACAATAATTGGAAACCAGTTATTTATAATTCCAAAAAAAAGTTTTTTATTTTTGCTCAGATAAAAAAAAATAAAAAAAAGAAATAAACACATACAATGAAATACTCTTGGTTATCAGTTGCTTGCTTTTTTGCTGGATCTGTTTCAGCTCTTCCTATTATTCCTGAATCTCAGGTTACGCCATCACCCACAGTACCGGGGCTTGTTAAGCGTGCTGCATCTAATGGCGCTCAGTCTGTGTGGACTTCTACTCACGCTAACGGCGTCAAAGAGCTTGTTACTGCAACTATCATTGACGGCGTTACTATTTCTGCTTCCCCGGCCAAGAACACAGACAATTCTAAGCCCACACCTTGGAACAGTTTAGACGGCTCTGGTATTCCCATCATGGTTACTCCCACCATTGTCAAGGCTGGCGGTGAAACCATTTCAGCCTCACCTGTTCCTCCTACTAACTATCCTAAGCCCTCTGCTATTCCACCTGTTTTAAGATGTTTTGGAAACCGTGTACCTGAGTCTAACAAAGGCTCGTCTAGAATTGCGCCTGGTTATCCCTTTTGCTCGCCTCTCAATGGCACGGAGTGGATTGTTGGTGAAACCTACTGGATTACCTGGGATCCTACTTACTGGGGCGGCAGTGACATTACTCAAGTGAAGATCTTTGCTCGTTTCCTGCCTATTGATGACGATAGTGACTTTGTATTTGAAACTGATTGGATTTCCAATGCTGATGGTTACTTCCCTCTCACTGTTTTGTCTGACTACCGTATTCGCAACACAGATGGCTACATGTTCATTAACATGAGGCCGCTTGTGTCTGTTGGCTCTGATGCAGATCATACTGGTACTGTTAGTGGCCCTATCATCAAAGTTATCAAAAACAAAAATGAAGCTCAAACGGTTATCTCAAGACTACCTTCAGATAACCGCAAGAACTCCATCACTAACGGCAAATCTGGCATCAGCCATGGTCAGCTGGCGGCAGCGATTGTTGTGCCCATTGTCTTTGTAATGATGATTTGTGGTCTTGGCTACTACTGGTTTGTTCTCCGCCGCCGGGCTATTAATCATGCCAACATTCAAAAGGCTACCACTGGCAAAGGCAACGCTATTCCTAAGGGCCAATCTTTGACGACAGTAACTACTAACCAGTCGCAAATGACTATTAGCAATCCTTTTCATGATGCACATGCTGTGGAGCTGTCAAACGGTAAGCCCGCTACCAAGCCTTCTTCTGCCATTTAATGAGTTTACGTTGAGATAAAATTGTAAAAAAAAAAAAAAAAAAAAAAAAAAAACATGACCCAGATTTTAAAAAAAAATAGGTGATAAGTATCATATAAAGACAAAAAGTAATATATACAAAATAATTTTCTATCTAAAAAAAATTTTTTTCTATCTATATACAAAATGAAAAAATAAGTTTTTTCTTGAAAGAAAAAAAAAAAAACAGACTCATATTGACAATATGTAAAAAAACTAAATAGTGAAATAATCATGCTAAGTTAAGCGAATTTTTGACCATATTACATTATTATTCAGAGAAAGTTGTATGACACTAATTATCTTAACAGTAAAGCACTTTCTCAAAAAAAAAAAACCTTCTGTTTTTTTTACAAAAAAAATGGTTTTAAACTATTAATTAAAATGCATTACTTTATACTATCAAAAAAATCTGTCAATCACCCGACAATCTCTGGAATTAACCTTGTTCGAAAACACCAAACAGATTTCTTTTTTTTTAGGAATAATAATGATAAAAAATTCATTGTATATGAATCTCTATTATCATTGACATGAAATTAAACGTATATTGTTATCATAAACACATGATGAATTACCATTTCTTACATTAGCAGTTATTTAGTAAATAGCAACCGTGGACATTGGGATATCAGCCGTATGCGAGTTACCCTAGGATGCCACTGTGTCAGCCGTTTTGGCGCGACCAAATTCAACTTTGCACATTGGACAAACAGCGTGTCTTTCTACAAGCCACAGCTTGATACAGTCAGAGTGAAAAAAGTGTCCACATGAGAGCACGCGCACTCGATCATCTTTGATAAACTCTTCTATGCAAATTGAGCAGCATCGATCCTCATCGTTGCTGCCAGTGTGCTCGTGTTTACATTCAGCCCCTGCATCAAAATTTCTGCCTACACCTTCTGCAGCTGCTACTGTTGCTGCCGAGGTTATATTGTCTTGATCAAAAATGTCAGAAGTTTGTCCTTCAATTTCTTCTGAAGGAATAATGTAACTCTTCTCCGGGAATAACTCATCTAGCTCTTCAGTGGTCAACACAGGTGGTGGTGCCTTTTTATTACGGCGGCGACGCGGCCGTCCGGTCCCAGGCATGGGGTAGCCGTACTGAATCATGCGACCGCTATAATGACGTGGTTCTTCAATAATCAGAACCCGCGGCTTTAACAGGTAGGTTTTAATGCTAGAAAGAGCTGAATGTATTTTTTGACTCATATTTGTATGTATGTATGAAAAAAAAAAAATAGAGTTTTCGTTGTTGTTGATATTGAGAATGAAATCTGGAAAAACCAACTGCCAAATGCTGAAGTATTTTAATAAAATATACTACGAAATGGAACAAATTGGTTAACCTGATAGTGAAGTAGAATACCAATAGTAAAAGTAGTAGACAAGAAGTTAAAAAGCGCAAACGGCTGGTTGTGTGAGTTTTCGGATCCTGAGAACAAAATAAAAAAGAGTCTCTGATTACAACAATTTGGAAAATATATAGACAAACGGTTTTAACAGATTATGATTGATTACTATTCTAAAAATAAATACAAAAATAATATACTTTTATGAATCTTAAAACCCTATTATCATTCAAATAGATATTAAACCTGAAGAAATTGAGTGACATTCAGTGAAATTCATTATTATTGTTGTTGATATCTGAAAGCTTTGAGTTTCTAAATTTTCGGAAGTATTATAAGTTTTGGTGATTGGAATGGCTGGTCAGGATAAAACCCCATTTATTTTATAGTTTTTCCAGCCTCCCGTATCAGACCCAATACATTTTGACATCAGTAACAAAAATAGAAATAATTTAGTGGTATAATATAATATCAAATCTTTTTTTTTCAATATCTAATTAAATATAATAGATTAGCAATACTACTTGTGACTTTAGGGGAAGACCTTAGGGGTTTTCTGTTATTCGAGTCTAATACATATTGGGTTCAGTGTCACTAATTTTATAGACATTGGAAATTAAAAATTTTCATTTAAAAAATCTTTTTTTTTTTCTTTCCATTTAGCTTGATATTGCAATTAATGAAACTTTGATCTATTATTTAAGCTATAGTAATTTGATGATAATTTTAAAGGTTTTTTGTTAATGTAAAAGAAATGATGGTGTCATTATAATATGTGCCATACAATTACCTGTTTTTTTTTAAACCTTGAAACCTACACAAATATCACTTTAATTTCAAAGTTTAAAACTCAAATCCTATAGCTTAAATACTAAATAACATTACCCCGCAACAACCGGTAAAGATCCCGACAAATATTCGACACTGATTAACTTGTCAAATCAATCACCAATAAAGTAGCTTACGAGGAGACCAACAATATACAAGGAACTCCAAGTTTACTAAATTTTTTATTTTCATTATTTATTTATTTTTTTTTTTTTTACCTTTTTTTTTCATTATTACTGATTCCTCGGTTCATATCATCAATCAGGTATATTTGTTAGACTTAGTCTTTGAATCACCAATAGAAATTGACCCACTAGTAACACCCTTGAACCATTTTTATTCTACACTTTAATAAATGTCATCTGTTGTTCCGCAATATCTTCAAAATTTAACTGTACTTGAATTGGCAGGGCTTGCTCCGGGTCCACTTTGTGGCCAGATGTTTGCAGATTATGGCGCGCGCGTAATCCGAATTGACCGGACTCCCTCACCATCCGGTCTTGAAAATCTCGACACGCTAACGCGAGGGAAACAATCACTAGCACTAAATCTTAAAGTTGAAAATGGAAAAAAAATTTTGGAAACGTTGCTAGCTCACCCGGATGTGAATGTTCTAATTGACACATACCGACCAGGTGTACTAGAGCGGCTTATTGACTTGGACGCTGTCGCGGCCGCGCGTGTGCAGGTGAAAACCCCACTTGTAGTAGTGCGGCTCACGGGATATGGACAAGACTCCAGTTTAGCTGGGCACGATATTAATTACGTGGCGAAAGCGGGTCTTCTAAGTGCTTTGGGGACTGAAGGCGCCCCGCCGGCTCCTCCCATAAATGTGCTTGGTGACTTTGCAGCGCTTGCGCTGCCAGCCTTTTCTGCCGTGCTCGTGGCTCTGTACGGGCATTCTACTAAAAGTGAATTTAAATGTCACAACAAAAACAACAATATGAATCAAAAAGTCATTCAGATCGACGTAAACATTGTCGAGTCTTTACGCTACTTGGCTCAATTTGTGTCTTTTGCTCGGTACAGTGAAACTGCTATGTACCGGATCAATGCTCAAAGAGGACAAAATATTCTTGATGGCCAGGCCTGTCCGTTTTACACCGTGTACGAAACTGCAGATCCTGGAAAATATTTGTCCGTTGGTGCACTTGAACCACAATTTTACGATTCCTTTTTAGACTTTCTCGGTTTCAAGCAATTTCAACAGACTGTTAAATCCAACGCTGATGATACTGGTTCTGAAAAGAAAAGTAGCCAAGCCACAAATGACAGTTTTATTCAAGGCATGGCCAACATATTGCCTGATAGATTTGATCGTGCAAACTGGCAAATACTGCGAGCGCTTTTCCAACACCGCTTAAAACAGCAGCCGTTAGAGTACTGGGCTGCACGTGCGGAACTTTTTCCTGATGCGTGTGTGATGCCTGTAGAGCCACTCGCTACACCGGATCAAATTCCAGATGCGATTGTAACAGGTTTTAGTGACGGTAACAAAAATCGCAAAAGTTTTTGCTCAGTTTCTGATTCTATCACGAAGGGTATCACGTTACAACCTGGTACACACTCCCATGCTGTGCTTTCTGAGTTTTTAGGCCCGGCTTGGAAGGATGAGTACGGCTCTAGAGACTGCGTATATCAGCACAACCTGTCCAAACTGTAGTATTCTTTAGAGAAGTACGTATATATTCTTCACTTAGAATAAGCTTCAGTACAAAATACTGCTAAAAAAAAAAAAAAAAAAAAAAAAAAAAAACGATAATAAATAATGATGATGATAATATTAATACTTTTATTAGTTGAAACTATTCTTTAACATTTAAGAGCCTTGAAAACCCTAAATAAACAAAAATTAACCCATCATAAATCAAATTAAAAAAAAAAAAGATCAGAAAAAAAAATTGGTTGATAGTGATAATAAAAAATAAAAAACCTGCAAAATTGTTCAAGAAAAAAAGTCTATATGACACAAATTACCAGGCCTAAGAAATCCAGAGCGACGGAGTGGATGTCAGCGAGACCTGGTCATCATCTAACACATTATTGCTTGCAACGCCTAAATCTGCAGAGCTATCAAAACGATCGCGCATTTCAGGTTCAACGAGACTTTTACTGGAAAGGGACCTTCCCATTGGTTGGTGCTGCGACTGCAATAAACCCTGGCGTTCAATTGGGAGACTACCCATGTACAAGTTTGGCAGAAGTTCTTCCAGTGGCTCACCACTGTCATATGTGCTACTTGCTGTCGATTCTACTGGCTGTAGCGGGCCCATTGGAGCTATTACCGGTGACAATGGGTCATTAGGATCGATCTCGTCAGCAATAGATGCAAACGCTGATCGCGTAGCGCTGTCTTGTACGGTGCTGTTCTGGCCTGTACTGATTTGACTATTGGGAATATTGCTGCTACTAGTGTCGCTAGGGTTGCTGAGGTTTGATGTCTGGATTTCATTTTGAAAAAGTATAGAATTAGTGTCTGAATCGCGAGTTTGATCAACAATATCTACGGAAGATGCTGTACTTTGAAATCGCTGCTGGTGCTGTTGCAACAATGATGCAGGTGTGTGTACTGAAGTTTCCACAGTTCGAGAACTTCCTGGGTTCGAGAACATATTCATATTTAATAGTGTTGGTGTCGACAAATCATTGCTTTGATCATCCTCTTGCAAATTAATAGACTTGTCTTCAGTCGATGAGGTCAGCGACACAGTTGAGTCCGACACCCTGTTGCCCGGTATCGCCGCAAGTACAGCAGTAGAAGATTGAACTTGGCCTTCAACAATCACTGATGGCCGTCGCTGTCGACGCTCCTGTTCCTTCTGTCGTAGCAGTGCCTCACGCTCATCGCGACTTTTCTGCCGCTGAATCTGATATCTTTCAAAACGTTCGAAATATGAAGATGAGCCGCCTTCGTTCTCGGTGATTTCATCATAATTAGGTGGCGCATCGTCATTAGTCACCGATAATTCGTTGCTAGATTGTGGGCGGGTGATACTAGGGGGAGATACATCGGCAGAAAACGGTGGTGGAGCCAAAGATGGCTTGCGCAGGTAATGAATGGGTCGAAAGTCTGGATCAGTACCAGCTGGAAGAGGCCGCATTGATGCAGCGCTCATGCGGCGCGACACAGGATTAATATATGCGGGAAGATATACGTTTGAAGTGGTACATTTACTGTCAAGTAAATGTATTGGCGAGTCAATGGAGATTTCGTAATGTTTTCGCTTACCTGGCTCAGCATTTGGATTCGGATCCGGTCGCGAGATACGTATAACAATTTTGATCCAATGATTGATTTGAATCATGTCATACGTAGAGTTTGGATGTAAAGTTTCGCGCTTTTTGGGAAACGATTCTGGGATCAGACTATTCAACTCAAGTTCTGCTGAACTTGAAATAATATCACCTGAAACTTGAACACCTTTTGCCAGTTCTGTTAACAAATTACCAGTGAGCCCTTCTTTACTTGCTACTTCTTCAATCAGAAATTTCTTGGTTGGTTCAATGCGGTGCACTCGCTTGTTCTTGCAGTAATACTCGTTGTTTTCTGTCACGTATATCCGAATTCGGTGTACCTGAATCTTTGCAAGTGGCGTCAATTTGAAAGCCATAGGAATCCTCGTACCAATAGGAAATGACTTGCCAGAAATAATAATGTCATATTCAAGCTGGTCTTCCCACTGCTTAGAAATAGCGATTGGCTCGTTGATCTCAGTGTTGTTGTCAGCAGGGCATCTAACTAAAATTACATCCTTAGTACCAGATACCCGTGTCTTGAATGCACCATGACGTTCAATTGATGCCTCAAGAAAATAGTGTACTGAACCAAAGTTTGCGTAGATAGATTCTGGCAATGACTGTGGAATGGGCAGCTCAAAGTTGTAATAGTACTCACCAGGCTCAAAAGTGCGGTAGCCCTTAGAAGATGTCTCAAAGTCAACAGGCTCATCCTTTGAAAAACTGCGACGAGGACCTAGATTCAGCGAGTGTAAAAATGGTTCTTTTGAAAATGAAGGACTAGGTGATGCAGCACGGCGAAGGCGGCCGGCTAGCCCACGCACGCCGCGCGTAGACGGAGTGGTGGATGATGAATCAGAATTTTCGGAGCTAACAGTATTAGACCGACCACGCGTAGGACTGCGTTCACTATTATCAGAGCTTTCACTTCTTTTGTGTTTAATCGTATGGCCTAGAGACAATGAAGATCCGTTTATTTTTTCAAATGGATCAAACGAAAGTGTATGATGATGAGAACTGTCTTTATGTAGCTTAATCATGTTGGCGCCAGATGAGTAGTCGGAGGTTGGAAACGCCGCATTGAAAAATGGCCAGGTATGCGAGTGCAGCTCCTTGGTTTCCAACAGCTCTGACTTTTTAGGCGGGATTCCCTCAGGCCAGTCGGTACGTGCAATGCCCTTAAATGTGAGAGAGATAGCCTTAATTTTGGCTGATTTGTGGGCTTTAACAATCAGAGTGCCGCGCAACAACGAGGGCGGTCGTTCGGTGTATTCCTCGGGGGTGAACCCGCGCAAAAATATGACTGGTTCTGCAAGCACTATAGAAAGAGATATACTTCCGGCTGAGATGAGCTCGTTCTCAGGAAGTTTGAGCGACGAGTCAACGGGGGAAAAGGCCTCTGACGGGAAAATGGGTGACATGTTGCCTGCCGGCTTGGGCTTGATTGAAGACAAGCTGGGGGCCATGGCGAGATAGTATTAATATTATGAAATATACAAACTTACGAATCAAAACACAGCCAATACAAAGCAATATCAGATGATTGGAGATAATGGATGGTAATGATTTTAAACCGAATGGAAGGTAAGAAAGAGGGTTACGATGGTTAAAGGGAACTGAGTTAAATTTTTTTTGTCTAAAAAAAAAAATAAAGAAAAAAAAAGAGCAACGGCAGCGATATTACTATATTTTGTCTTGTCATTGCTGTTACTGCTGTTATTGGTTTATTGTCAATTACATCACCAGAAATAAAACTAGTTCGATAACCATAGTGAATAATTATAACAAATTTGGTATTAAAATCATCATAATCATTGAAGAGTCATGTTTTATTCAAAAAGATAGGTATCCCGGCGGAATCGTATGGTTCCGATATGTTGGTATCCACCGAGTGTGGAGAATTGCTGTCTATCGGGTTAATAGTGCCCTAACCTTATCACGTGTATGTCAAAACGCCTATGGACAAAGCTCCGTCGAGGACATACAAAGCCGAAATAACAACAACTGCTTTGAGATTTGAAATTTATTCTCAATCTTTTCCTTTTTTTCTTTTGCATTCTTTTTGAACAGGTATAAACAATTGAGACTGAACCAATATATATATTTTTATTCATAAATAGACAGAAGAAAAAAAAAAAAAAAAAAAAAATAAGAGAAAAGACTAGAAACCAAAGCAATGAAGATTTCAGACAAACTCAATGAAGCACACAAAAGTTCAGCTATATCGGCACCAACCTACTCGTTTGAGTACTTTGTGCCCAAGACGTCTCAGGGCGTACAAAACTTGTACGATCGCATGGACCGTATGTACGGCTTGGGCCCCGCGTTCGTTGACATCACGTGGAACGCTGGCGGCCGGCTGTCAAATTTGACATGTGAAATAGTCGAGACCTCACAAGCCACACTCGGGCTTGAAACGTGCATGCATCTTACATGCACGGGCATGCCGCGAGGACTTGTTGAAAACGCCCTCAAGGAAGCGCACGACGCTGGATGCCAAAACATTTTGGCATTACGCGGCGACCCGCCTCATGAATCGGAGAAGTGGTCGGTTACAGGAGACGGGTTCTCGTACGCCAAAGACCTTGTGAAATACATTCGCGCAACATACGGTGATTACTTTGACATTGGTGTGGCGGGGTACCCCGAAGGGCACCCCGAAGAGGATGACATTGACAAGCTGGTTGGTTACCTCAAAGAAAAGGTAGACGCTGGGGCAACTTTTGTGATAACACAAATGTTTTACGATGTCGACAACTTTATCTCCTGGGTAGGTAAGTGTCGTGCTGCGGGCATCACAGTCCCAATCATTCCCGGAATTATGCCTATTTCGACTTACGATTCCTTTATGCGGCGTGCCAAATGGTGCCAGATCAAAATACCAGAGTCATTCATGCGTACACTTGAACCGATCAAGGGTGACGACGCGCTGGTGCGCGAAGTTGGTACTAAGCTTGTGGCTGATATGTGCGAAAAAATTGTGGCCGCAGGGGTGCAGCATTTGCACTTCTATACCATGAATCTTGAGAAAAGTGTGGTCATGCTGTTGGAGCAACTGAAGCTTGTACAGAACGATACTGTGAGTGCAAATGCTGTTGCATCAAGCGCACTGCCGTGGCGACAGTCTCTTGGTCGTTGTCGACGTGAAGAATCTGTGCGGCCCATTTTTTGGAAGAATCGAAAGCACTCGTATGTATCGCGCACTCAAGAATGGGACGAATTTCCCAATGGCCGCTGGGGCGACTCAAGATCGCCAGCTTATGGCGCGCTTGAAACATATGGCGTGCTGCTGCGTCAGCCCTCGGCTCAAGCCATTAAGTTGTGGGGCCGACCTACGTCGGTTCACGATCTTGGAGCTCTGATTATCCAATATCTTTGTGGCAAGGTCAAGTCGCTTCCATGGTATGACTCGCCTGTGTCTAACGAAATTGGTAGTATTCAATCTCGTTTAATTGCGTTAAATGAGCGTGGAATATTGACAATCAACTCGCAACCCGCTGTAAATGGTGTGCGTTCAACAGACCCTATTCACGGCTGGGGGCCAAAACACGGCTACGTATACCAGAAGGCGTACCTGGAACTGCTGGTGCCACCGGCAGTCAACGCAAAACTGATTGCCAAAATCGATGCGCGCGACGACGATGGTGTCGTCACATACTACTCTGTTAACAATGACGGCGAACTCATCACCAACACACCCGAAAACTGTGGGCCTAACGCTGTCACTTGGGGAATCTACCCAGGTAAGGAAGTTATTCAGCCTACTATTGTCGAAAAGATTTCATTTTTGGCGTGGAAAGAAGAGGCGTTCCGGCTTGCACTTGAGTGGTCACACTGCTTCCCCGAAGGTGACCCGTCACGAGAGTTTCTTACTACCGTCAGTAAGGAGTGGTATTTGATTAATATTGTTTTTAATGATTTTCAAAACGAATATGGTATTTTTGAACTTTTTGAAGATATGTGATTGTGTTTTTTATTTTTCATTATTAGATAGATAAATATTAGATTAAATGTATGTAAATTATTATATTAGTAAGTAGGAATATCACTTTGTAAATTATTAGTCGGTTTTTTTTTTTTTTTTTTTGTCTGCAAGCATTAGTAGTGTCAATATTACTCTCAAGTCAATTCAAACCAAAAAAAAAAAAAGCAGCTATTAATTTAAAATATAATTGAGCTTAGCTTTAAGCGTTTCGGGTTTTGAATCGACTGTTACCAGCGATTTTTCTATAGTGGGAGCTGGTGCAAGCTGTTGGCTAAGCTGCTTGTCGTAAATACAGTATGGCAAATCCGGATAACTTTTGCTGTGAAATATCCGTGCTTTCAAGTTCATCTCTTCACCACGTCCCAGCCGATCAAGCTGGTCCTGAAGATACATACCCGCGGAGGGATAAAATTCCAATGTTTCAAAGTGATCACCTTGATTAGTATCTTTGCTGGTTTTGCTGATAGCACTAATTTGACTAAGGCTGTCAGCAGAACGAAAGATTTTGGGAATGATAAAAAATTTCATACCGGCCTTGTAGCGTGGATAAGCAATACGCTTTAGGTACTCTACTGAAAAGTCATAGACGGGCGAGACTGAAAATTTAAGGACAGGACAGGTACCGCGCTTGAAAAGCGACTTGTCAATGCTACTCTGACGAAAAATGGTAACAACAGAAAATTCTGAAGATTGTGTGAAATGTTCAACCATATCGCGTGAATTTGTGAAAGTTAGCATGCCATCTGAAGTGCTTACACGGGCACTATTGTCAGTTTTATGTAATGACGAGATAAGTTTGACCCGATGCGTTTCAGTTACAGAAACCATATTATCGGTTTCGTTCTTATTAATGCGGGTGTTATTGTTGTTGTTCATGATGCTAGGATTTTCATTAAGTTTATTATTGGTAGAGTTGGGTTTTGAACAAAGCATGTTGTATAGGTCATCGAGACTTTTTGGAAAAATTAAATCAATCACCATTTCTGATGAGAATGGTCTTCCTTGATTCGATACCTTTTGCTTTTTTTGGTGATCTCCGCTACTATTGCTACCAATTTTGTCATTTTCTAAAATCAAACTACCATTATTGCTGCTGTTGAAAAGTATGAGCGGCTTTCGTTTTCGCGAAATTGCTAGGCGGCCACCATAAGTTTGATCTAAAAGCTGTTCAATCTCAGTACGCATAAGAGGTTTAAATATTGAGTACGTTTGGTCTGAACATAAAAAGGGATCGTGCCCAAAGGCATCTTGCAATTGCCTAGTATTTTCAGAAGTGCAACTGTCAATACCAAAATTATTGTTTTTAAATGTTGGCTCTATTCTGACAAGATTACTGTTGATTGATACCACTGGCGAGGATTCCGGCAAGATTTCAGTTCTAATGCTGGTACGATTATCATTATACTGGTTTTGTGGGTGTTGTTTCTGTTGAAATTGAGCACACGATGGAATAGTTGACAGTGGATTAGCTGAAACAAAGTAGTTTTGTGATTTGAGTGTTATAGAGCTAAGAATGTCTAGTTGATTATAGTCATTTTCAAACACACGTTGGAATGGCCGCTTGCGAGTTAAAGCCAAATTGTTATTATTTTTTTCAAAGTATCCGTGATTATAGGCAGCGCTATTCCCGTATACGAGAGGAGATCGGGGCGAGCTTGAAGGAGTAGGAATAGTCGGACTCGAGGAAAGAGATACGGGAGTGCAAAGTCTATTTAATACACTGTTGCTTGCTTCAGCAGCTGCAAGCGCATGTATATTATGAATGTTATATGATGGGGCAGGAAGAATTACGGGAGGTTTTGGTTCAAACGGGCCTGCCAGCAGGTTAGATGAGTTGGGAGCGGTGTAGCTGTTCATAATGTTTTAAAGAGCGTATATATTTGGATCAAAAGTAGGGATTAACACAAGAGAAAGCGAATTAATTTATAGAAAATAATTAATGATGGTAGTGGCATATTCTTAGCTTATATATTTAAAATGCCCAGACGGGTGTTATCGTGATCAAACATTGTTTTTCAGTGTCAATAGGAAATGATTTGATAACAGACTTATGAGAAAAAAAAAAGTATGCAACATACCATGGACCTATCAAATAGTTGTCATAACACAAAGCACTAGTACCAAAATCAAGCGGTCTTAAGAAATGCCAAATAGCGACAGTAGTGGTAGAAGAATGTTCGAGGAAGGCCCTGGTTGAAACAAAACAAATGGCAGTTTGAAGCGTGCATTCCCACTCTGTGTGTATCACTAGCATATTTTGGCTTGAAAAAAAACCTTTGAGACAACTGGAAACACAAGAAAAATCAATAGCCTCAAATAAGACTTTAAAAGAAACAAAAACAATAATGTATGAACAAAATGATGAGTCTAAAAAAGATATCATTAGAGGCATAATAACAACAGAAACTACTGTAGGTACCAATGTTTCTGGAATGGTTCCGTCTCACAAGTACGGTATTCAGCCAAATGTTTTGTTTTATAATTAGAAACAGCAAAAAAAAAAAAGTCTTTAAGAGAAAGGTTGGTGTTTGTTTGGCTTGCTTTGTTGTTTTGTGCATCAGATGTCGAACAAAAGAATGTATGATATAAACAAACCGACCCAGACCGGGTTTTTGATTTGCATGAGATTATAAACGAAAAAAAAAAAATAAATAAAAATATTTAGTATAGGTGCAATTGATTAGATCAACAGTTGATAATTGAATAATAAAAAAAACGGGTTTTTATTATTCAAATTAAGAGTGATTTCCAACGATAATAATAATAACAGCAACAAAGAAAAAACAATAGCCAATTTTTTATTATAGTATAATTTATTGTAATAAAAAAATTTTTTTCTTCAAGTTTGTTTGGCCTTAAGCTGTTTTTTGAACTTCTTTTTTGGGTGAGTTGACTTTAAAAGACCAAGTTTGGTCAATAAAACTAACGGCTTGATATACAGGGTTCAACCTGATACACGTCTATTTTGTCAAAACAATATAAATTTTTGTTTCATTGATCTCCATATTTTCTTTCAACTTTTTTACGGCTCTGTTCTAGATTAATTTAAATTCTTTTTCATAAGGTATCTTTGCCTAATTAAGATGGTTGTGATGATTTTGTGTGTGTGTGTGTGTTTTTGTTGTTGTTTTTGTTGTTATTTTTTCCATTACGTGAAACTACATGATAAATCAAGTTTAAAAATCAATATAGATTGAAAAATAAAAAAACATCATTAACAAATCTCTCCAAGTTAAGCCCTAGAAACTGACTTTTTTTGTACTTATACGTCATTAAACGTTGGAATGTTTTAGCAATTTAATTTTAATGACTACAGTGATTGAATTTTAACGATCTGGTCTGTCAAATGTTTTGGTAATTGAATTTGGTTGATGATATTAAACTTCGGTAAAACTGATACAAAAAAAATATTCAAAGTAAATATGACAATATCACAACTATTAGAAATGGAAATCTTAAACAAACTTTTTATCTTCTATTTTTTTTTCAATAGCTTGACTTGTCGATTTCAATTGATCATAGACCTAGACCATATTCAAAGATATGGAAATGAGTGGGAATGGCATGTTTGAGGTGAAGGTATTAATGTTTTCAATACTACTTTAAAACATAATAACTTGAAAAAAATATTGTTTGAAAATCACAAAAGTCTGTCTAGATACTTATTCATGGGGTTTTAAGCGTTTAATACCAAATCTGATTTTGATTAAAAATATTATTATTATTATTATTATTATTATTATTATTATTATTATTATTATTATTATTATCATTATTATTATTATTATTAT
>QVTG01000382.1:0-20891 GCA_013305925.1 Geotrichum reessii
TATTATTATTATTATTATTATTATTATTTATTATTATTATTATTATTTATTATTATTATTATTATTATTATTATTATATTTATTATTTTATTATTATTTTATTTTATTATTATTATTATTTATTTATTATTATTATTGTCTGTGTCACGAATAGTTATTTTGACTGTTCACATGGTATCCCTCATTCGGTAACCCGTGCAGACCTAAAAACTGCATAAACTACTGAGAACGTACATTTGCTATGTGTATTATCAAGTACATTGAAAAAGCATAACGGAGCCGTTTCACTTCCTCCACGTTTTCTAAAAAAAAAAAAATACTTCCCTCTCAGTCAATAGAAAATTCAGGGTGATCAAAATCAGTTGTAATAGCGTAGTATCATGACTGATAACACGCCTTCTGAAGCGGTGCTCAAGGCTGCATTGATTGAGCAGTCGCCCATCAGTATATTAGAGCCTATGCTGAAATACACAAAAGTCATCCAACTTCCGCCTTCTATTTTTAAAGATCCTATCTCAGCATGTTTATCAACTGATACGTTTCTGGTTTTTGGTTCACACTCAGGTGTAATTCATGTAACGAAACTCGACTTTACAATTATTCAAACTTACCGCGCTCATAAGGCATCTGTGCTGGCGCTCTCTTCAGATGGAACATACATTGGCTCGGCATCACTAGACGGAACCGTGGTGATCACATCCATTCTTGATAAAACCGAGGTTTTAGTAAAGGACTTTAAACGACCAGTGTATTCAATTGCGCTAGACCCCGATTACTCTGTGACAAAGTCATTCATCAGTGGCGGAACCGCCGGTGATGTGGTCTTAACGGAGCGCGGCTGGCTTGGTAACCTAACCGACACGGTACTCGATTCGGGCGAAGACCCCGTTGTATCAATCTACTGGATTGAGGACGTTATAATCTGGATGAATGGTGTAGGACTTAGTGTCTACGGCAAATTCAACAAACATCTGCTTCTAAACATTCCTATTCCTGTTGGCGGCGAGGGCTGCCGACCACGTATCTGCGTGCCTGAGCGCAACAGGTTGTACATTGGCTGGGCTGGCAAGATTTGGAATTTAAAAATTGAGATTACTAAACATCGGAGCAGTCGCCGGGATAGCAGCCTTGCAAGTAAAAGTTTATTGTCATCCAGTGCTTCGATGGTATTTTCTGCTGCGAGCTCGCTAATTTCAAATTCAGTGGATCAAACTATAACTGTAGAAGCAGAGTTAGACTTGAACTTTTTGGTAGCTGGTATAGCGAGCTTCAGAGACTTAATTATGATACTTAGTTATTATCCAACTTTACAGGACTCTGACCAAAAAAGTTTGTTGACTATACGAATTCAGCTACTTGACTCTACGGGAGCGATTACATACACCGGCGCATCATTGGAATTACAAGACACACAAAGACTACGACCAAATGACTATCATTTGTTGCAATTTGCAGAGTCTACATCAGCATCCAAGTTTTTAGTTATTTCAGCCAACGAGATTATAATTGCTGAAGAACGCGATTTGGGTAGTAAAATCGAATGGCTAATGGAAAACGGCTCTTATGGCGAAGCATGGAGGTTTTCTGCTAACTACGGTTCATCCTACAAACGCTACCAGATAGGTGTTACCTGGGTCCAGGACCTTTTGTCGAAAAATGAGTGGCTCAAGGCTCTAAATACGCTCAGCATTATTCAAGATGCCTTTTTAAAAACCAATAACAAGGAAATGAATCTTAAAGAGCGGATTGGGCATTCAGTGCAAATCTGGAACAAATTTGGATGGGTTTTTATTGACCATGGCAAGTACATAACTGAGACAGCTAATATTTTACCAGCTGTGATGTCGGAGAATAGTGATCGCGCGCTATATGATGCCATACTTATTCATTTCATTGACGAAGTTGATCTGGAAAATTTGATGAAGTATCTTAAAAAGTGGGAACCAAAAGTTTATCACTTTGACTCAATAAAAATCTATATTGAAGATATACTTAAAGACAAACCAGCCGAAGAACAATTGCGAAGAAATCTGATTTCATTATATCTTCAACTTGAACAATATTTACCAGCAGCTACTCATCTGTTATATTTGAAGGACCCAGCTGCTCTAAAAGTCGTTCAGCGTCATGACTTATTTCATGATCTGCTAAGTAAGATTCCAGATCTGCTCACGCTAAATTTAGCTCATGTGGAAGACCTAATACTTTCACCTTTACCTATCCTGAAAGACACACTCTTGGTTGCTATAACTGCTGTAGTGCATGCCCGAAACAATGTTTTCCCTTCTCAGGTAGTGAAAGAGTTGCTTAAGCGTGGAAATTCGATGCGAGTGGTTGTATTTCTTTATCTTGAGCGCTTGGCGTTAATTGATCCTTCTGTATGCCAACAATTTGATAACCTACGCTTTGAACTTTTTTCAGAGTTTGACAGATCTAAACTATTACATTTTCTTAAAGGCGCTTCTCATCGTAGCGCAATGGCGTGTGATAACAGTGGCCCAGGAGGTATCCTAGACTACGATAAGGCAATTTGCATATGTGAAGCTAACAAATACATCCCTGAGCTTGTGTACTTATTTGAGCAAACTAGTAAAACACGATCAGCGCTGGAATTGATTTTAACAAGCCTCAAAGATACAATGCAAGCAATTGCTTTTGTTAAAGCGCACCATCAAGAGCCCAAACTCTGGGACGATCTTATTTCATACTGTATGGTGCACACGCGGTTTCTTAAGCTTCTTATGGAGCAAACCGTTGGCTATCTAACGCCGGCCGAAATAATTGCACGCATACCGCCACGCACTGAAGTCAAGGGTTTAAATCAACTACTTTCCAACGCATTTGTAGCGCAAGAGCGGGCGTTGTGTGTTAACCGTGGCATACTTGCTCTAGTAAAGCGTGACACGCTTGAAGTCACGGAAAGCTTACGTGCATTGCGTCATAAAGGTATGTGTGTTGATACTGATACTAGCGGTGGAGCAGTGGTGACACGTGCTTTTAGCGCAGGCGAGACGATTGTCTTGCTACCTTCAGGCGAGGCACGTACGGAGAGCGAGCTCCTTGGAAATACCATCCACGACGAAGACAATAATGACTTTGAAACAAGTCAATACAAGTTGTGGCCTAGTATTGAAAGCGGATATGCTCGTAGACTTGACTCTCGTTCTGTTGGCCAAAAAGTGAAGCATCTTGCATTTATTAAGAGTAGACTAGCAGCACTTCTTGTTACATCAAGATAGACCCTAACTAAACTACATTTAGTACATCTCATATCTATAATACCCTGTTATCCTCTAATTTAATTCAAATAGACTTCTTTTTTTTTAAGATCTATCAGCTTATAATAAACTTTTTTTTTGAAGAATGCCTAAATAAAATAAAAAAAATTATGTAAAATACGTATTATCAGTATGTAATATAACTCATGTTAGAATTTCAAAGTTCTATAAGGATACAAAAAATCTAGCCGCAATCTCCCTTAACATATATTTTATAAATTAAACCATTGATTTTATTTTCCTTCTTCTAACGGAATCCATACACCGCTGCAGATACACGATTTTTGGCAGGCTATTGTCCAGTAAGTATTGGGACTAGCCTTGGGATTATGCCAAATAGTGCGCTCACCGCAGCGCACGCAGCGACAGCGGATACCTGTTCCGCTAGAAAACCGCGACATCTCCTCCTTTCGAAGATAGTCAATTTCCTGAACACCGGTACTGTGTGGTTTGTACTCTTTCACCTCACTTTTAACTGTTCCGTTTGCTGCGACATTTCCATTAAAGCCCATGCTTGCCGGGTTACGACTAGTTTGCAAAAAAGTTGATAGACGCCGGCTAAGCGTCGAGTGTTGAGCCTTGTCAAAGGCTTGAGCCACGTCATCAGACTTAGTTTGTTCATCTGAGACTTCATTTAAGCCAAGCCATGATACATCGTAGTAGTATAGCCATGATACATTTATCTTAGGAATGATATGACTATTGAAAATATCGATCGTGCGTGAAAGTACGTTTGCAAAATCGTCGTTTACTTTTGCGTTAAAAATAAGATCATGTTCCAGATTAAGCCGATCAGAAAGATTTAAATAAATGTTGTTTAGTGAATTATCTAGATCAGTTGTAAGCCGCTCAAATATTTCCAGTGGTACAGGCGAAAATTGTTGTGTAATTTCTCGAATTTTGCGAAGTGCAGAGTGAGCAGGCCCACTAAAAGTGTTTGTCTCCTGTTCGGCTAGTTTTCTGATGTTTGACTCAATTCCCCTGACACCGCGCAAAGAGAAAATCAAAAACATCCGCGGTACTTTTCCGAGCATCATCGCTGCAGGAACCGATGCTTTGTTTTTGAAATAAGAAAAATGATCAGTTTCAACTGAAGACATGTATAGTTCCTGGCAAACAAACGCCATGAAATCAATACACCACCTAGACAAGCCAACCATAGACATGATATACCCAGAGTAGTACTCAACATCAGTCTGGTTAGAGTTGTTATGTTGGCGAGGCTGAACTATTGCTCTTAAAGTGAATGTGAAACCAAATGAAAGCATTCGCATGTTAAGCAAACACCAGGCCACGCGTGCCATAGTGTTTCTCTTCCATCCAGCAGAAGTTCCAAGAACAACTTGCATACTTAAGAGTCTCTGTAGAGACGGATTGACAATTAGTTTGTCCATAGGCACATCCTTCATAATATCTAGCGAGAAGGATACTGCCCTGTAGGATTCACGTAATAAAAGTCTAAGAAACTGATCAGCAAATTCTGGTGACCCTGATTTCAGTTTTACATATTCAGTTTTCATGACATAAAGAAGATCGTCACAACAAGAACTTGTGAAGCAAGAAGCCGCATGACGGACTGCTAAACCCAACGCGGAAACTACCATTAGCAAGTTAGACGCTTTAACCTGACCAGGAACTAAAGGGGCTGCAAGTTTGGTGTTTTGTGCAAATGATATCTTTAAATTACCGTTGCCATCAAGATATATCACAGATGCCAGGGTGGGTGAAATGCAGACGTCAGTCACGGTTTCTAAAGAGGGCAATTGAAAGCCAATAGATAGTAGTGAGCATATTGAGTTATTTGTGACTTTAATGTTAGCAAAGTGTGGTCGGTGTTTGAGATCCACTGTACCGTCGGTAAAACTGGTACAAAGAAAAGAATCACAAAGAGCTAAACTAATTTTAGTCACCAACTTCGAGTAGCGTAAAGGTTCCGATGGAACCAATGTCGACTGACTTTGCTCATTTCCTCCTATAGACTCACGCCGTGATGACAATCCAAAAAAGTTGTTGTGTAATATAACAGGTTTTGTAACTAGATCATACTTTTGAACTATAGAGTCATTACGAGGCGATGAAAACGTAAAAAAAATCTCTACTTCAGACTCGGCTTCAGTGTTGTGCAGCGCAGAAGATGCCATTAACATTTGGGTTAAAAAGTATCCATTATTGTCGGGGGAGATAATTTTTGTTCGTAAAAGACGCTTAACTTGAATTACCGCTAAATGATTTGAACCGCCGCCTGTTGAATTATTTCGGTTAGAAGCAGCAGCTGCCAGTGCTGGCCACTCTAGCATGACCTTATAAATATATAAAGTTTCGTTCTGAGATGAGTATGCAGCCAAACAGAGGGTGTTGTCTCTTGTACCAGCAAAAGCAGCATGAGAAAAAAGAACGGCTTCTCCCTTGGTAGCCCATTTTTCGACAGGCACATTAATTTCGATGTACTTTGTATCGGACATTCCCTGTGTAAACAACCGAATGGTGCCGCGACGCGTAACGGCAATGCATGCCTGCTTAGGATTATTAGAAATTAAGGGAATATAAGGTCCATAATGACGCGCATGGAAATAGTTGTAAGTCGCAATTGTGGTAGATTGATTCGAGTCGTTTGGCAGGTTTTTGAGATATTGTTCGAATGAAGGTAACAGAGTTGCAGGATTCATCAATATAACGCTCTTTTCGGGTTCAAGCCACTTGAAGCCAATAATATTGTTCAGTTCAATTGGATTTGGTGGAACTTTATTGATGTTTGGTGAGAGCTTACAAGTGTATGTGCCGATGTGTGTAGTTGACGCTATGTAAATCCACATGTGGCCATTAATGTCAGTTATTGCGAGGTCAGTGCCGCCAGAATTCCACGAAAGAAAAGCAATGGGATGAGAAACTCCATTGTAGTCAACAGGTGTAATCATATACGGAGAAGAAAATTCCCAGCTCTCACCATCGACGCATGCTAAATGTGTGATATTAACAGAGATGGTATCAACAACATAGGCAATGGCGCCGAGTTTGGACCATGAAATCTTGCTGCAAAGATGTTAGCGACTAAAAATTGAGACAAATAATTAATGAAGTATATTTGTATACCTATTACAACCAGTGCGCTGAGAAGCAGCTAACTTGGAGGCAAGGGATGTTGGAATAGACATGAGACGGCTAGTTCATGGGTAAAGAAGTGTTGAAAGTTGGAATTTTTTCAATGGCCGACATTTTCAACTTTGGTCTACAGATGTTGTGATAAGGTAATAATTAGTAATATAACTTTGTAAGTATTATGTAATATGTGAAATTTATGTTTCAGGATATAAGCTTTGTTATATATGCTTTGAACTTTTGTAAAGTAAGTGTTTTTTTTTAAGCCCACGTTGCTCTTCGAAGCTTTTTGTGACAACTCCTGAGCTCAAGGCAAAAAAAAAAAAAAAAAAAAAAATTCATACAAACAAATCCCTCGTCAACAAACACTAGTTTCCCCTTTCTTCTATCTTCATTGACTTCGATTGGTTCACTTTTTTTTTTTTTCAGCTTATTTCTCACTCTTTACTACCACATCCGTTTTAGTTGAACGAGATAAGACGCGTTTTTCAGGGCTATTCTTTTTCCTAGTAGCAAGACCTATTACGAAAACACGCATTTGCTCAAACTGCGGTCACAAGTTTTTTGCACCGAAGCCAATTACGTTTTTCATATTACATATCCGCGGACAGAAATAATTGTAGGAAATCTACCAAAACCATTAACATCAGTGCCACTTTATTTGATTCTAACATTTATCTAAAAGTTATCATCATGAGCGCGCATAGTTACGCCATGCTTTTTGGTCGTCATGAACATGCTGAACACATGGACGAAGGCAGTTACGTGACACCAGAACCCATCGACGGCATTCTGTGGTTTCATATCATTCTCATGATGTTTACATTTGGAATATTGTTCCCTGTAGGACTAGTTCTTGGACTCAGCCGGAATAGATGGCACGTTCCAGTCCAGACCGTTGCCGGTTTGTTAGCTATCACTGGATACTTTATTGGACATCACCACAAGGGTCGCGAATTTTCTAACGGAAACATTCACTCTAAATTTGCCAGCTGGGTGATGCTTATGGCTCTCAGTCAGATAATTCTTGGTGTCTTACTTAAGTTGCACATCAATAAGGGTTTTCTTGGCAAGGTTAGACAAATTATGATCAAGATTCATTATGTGATTGCTATATTAATTCCCATTTTTTCGTGGATTCAGATTGGCTTTGGCTTTATTACCCTCGAGGGCTTTTGTCATGCAGACCATCTCGGTCAATGTCTGGCCCACGGTATCATGGGTTCATCATTTATTGCATACGGATTTATTTTAGCAATCATGTTGTACTTTGGAGAGAAAACTTTGGCCAACCGCAACAAAAGTCAGGAGTTTTACGACAGCTGCATTATTACCGCCTGGGGTATTGTCAACACATTCACTGAACATCGTTGGGGCCAGAGTTGGAGCCACGGTGATTACCAGCACACAAGTATGGGAATAATCTGGTGGTGTGCTGGCATGGTTGGTATTTTGCTTTCCAGAAACTGGTCGACAGGCCAACCTAAGCGCAATCACATTCCTGCACTTGTACTTATTTTCACCGGCTGGGCTATGAGCGAACACGCGCAACATCTCATGATATCAACTAAGGTCCATGCATTTTTTGGCCTTGCACTAATGGGTGCCGGCTTTACTCGCATTATTGAAATTTCTTTTGTGCTCAAAGATGGTAACTCAGAGTCTCGTTCTATCCGGGCGTTCCAACATTTGCCTCCATTGTTGCTTGTCGAGAGTGGCATCTGTTTCATTGGTGCCAATGAGGAACAGCTACAACTTCTGAATGCTATCGGAATAGACCATTCTTCATATTTACTTGTTCTTTCTTCCTGTGCGTTCCTACTTTACTTGCTGATACTTGGCCTCATCACGCTCTATCAGTATCTGCGTGACACCAACGAGGAAAATCAGTGGAAACACGGTCATGTTGCTATTCCGTCTTCAGAGGGTCAGCAGATTGAACTTGAAAACATGTACGAGGCTCCCCGTCAACAATCTGGTGTTAGACGCGAAAGTGTTGATATTGTCCTCGATGATGATTATGAGGAGGATGCTGAAAGTCTGAGACACATTCCATTAAGATGATTGAGTATTGGTGCTATTTAGGCTGCCGCTCAAAAGAAAAAAGAAAAAAAAAATCTTTCAAAAATCATAGTTTCATTATTATTATTATTATTATCACTATTACTATTATTTCTATATAATTATCAAAAAAATTATCTAACAAATATAAGTAATCTCAATTGTGAGTTTAGTCATCTCTGGATACTTTAATATAAGTTATAAACGTATGTAACTGTGAAGAGAGAGAGAGAGAGGTAAAGGGCAGAGGAAAGAAAAGAAAACCGTTTATCTGAAAGCTATTTATAGAGTAGCATGCCATAGACAGCCACACATATCAGCCCGATATTGACAAGATGAAAAAGCATGTATGTGTTGTTAAATCCAAGCATCAATGCGTAAAAAACCAAGTAAGCTGTAAAAATACGAAAGAATGTCATGCCCCAGACACGGACCTGCGCTGCGTATTTGCTGTTAATGATCACTGTTGATGAGGCCGTGGATGATGCCGATAAAGAAAAGGGTACGCTGATATATTGCGTTTGAAAAAGATAAAGCACAAAAAGAAGCGGCACAATGTTGATTACGTTTCTGTGTGACGAACAAGGCTGTAGGAACGAGTTTTCAATAAGTGTGTGCACCCATGCCACGACTACTGGGATACCAAGTGGAACTGTCCATAACAACAGCATCAAAATAGATTCAGCAAGGTTAATAAATGCGTCATATTGTAGCCGTTGATGCTTTTGGGTCACCAGGTGGCTTTGATAATTGAGTTTGGCCAAGACAAACAGATAAACAAAGTAAATCACTGATGCCGTATAAGCAAGCGGGTACGGTGCGTAAAACTTAGTGATTAAGAGAGCAAAGCCAACACTTAAAAACCATAGGTAGCTCACCTGTTGGCCACCAATGCTGACACAAAATTTTACTACACCTTTGCCTTTTTTTTCGTCAACTTGCGTGTACGTAGATCCAGCCGCAGTCAGACGAACGAGTCCGTTGATAAGCCCCATAATTAAACCATGTACTGCCACTGTCATGCCAAGCGCCAAAAACACCAACAATGGGGTAACAAGTAGCAGTAACAAATTATGGCGGTCATTTACTATGCCCACAAGAAATGGGTTTCCAGGCTTGATCGTCTCCGCTATATTACCAGCATTATCAGATCCACCCGATCCCATTACTAAGTGTGTTGTTGTTGTGAATACGCCGCCGTTGCGAAAAAGAAAAGGGGTTTGTAGAATCAGGTTAGCCACAAAGCGGAAAGGTCGCAAGCTCATTAGCAGCTGTAAAAACATAAGTGTAGGAACACCTAACGGCAAAAACGCACCAATAAAAATTTGTAGACCCTGCGAGAAAGTGGGCACACCTCGATAGCTTTGCTTTTTTTTTATCCCAGCGCCAAAGATTGCGGAGCCTTGCAACGCCAGGGTTTGTAGTTGAAGAAAAATAACAGAGAGTACTACTGCAATCGAGAATGGAATCAAAATTGTACGATACCTAGGTATAAGGTTTCCCAGAGTACCCCATATGTCCAATCTGATTCGGACTTCAAAACCCTCTAAACTGTCAGCAGATTTTACAATTGGTGGCGTAAAGACCTGTAAATGCAAATTATTTCCGTGTGTACTGTTTGCTGACTGTAATGCATGGCCGATGAAAGGTGAATCTAATCCATGGAAAAATACAAACGCACGGCGTGCCTTGCCAAACACATTGACATGAAACTTAGACTCAAACGGATCAAGCACGTACTGTCGCACAAACGGGCGAAACATACTTTGGGAAAACTTCTGGCCTACATCTACTATCTCAACCGTATAGGAAAGCAGACTAGACGTAGCTCCACTAAGTGAAATATCCGTAGCCTGGCCCGCGGGGACTCGTACAGAGATCCCGCCAAAAATCATATATGATGCGCTGACCTCAATTTCTCTCTGTTTGATGCCAGTATTGATGACAATATAATCGTCTTCAGCCATAATAGTCTTGGGTTTAATTGAGATGTAAGATATGCCAACTAACTGTTCAGAAGTATACTCAAGGTAGTATGCAAATGTTGATGGCTGCTTCATTTTGTACCCGCTTTGAAAAGGCTCTTGAAAGTAAAGAGAAGAGTACGGAATTTTTAAAACATTTTTTCCCACATGGTGGCACATAAATTTGTCTGAGCAAAGTTGAATATCGACGTCAGAGACGTTGGAGAAAATCTGTACACCGTTACCTGTTTTTAGTTTGATAAGTGTAAGCTTCTCACTTGGCAAAGTAGAATCAATTATCTTGATAGGATCGTTCACCGGTACAGCCTTTTCTGCCTCGATAAGCACCGTGGGCAAAGCCAAATTTTTAGAATTATATGAATATGGCTCAAATCCAGATAAAAAATACTGTGAAAAAACGCGCATACGAGCATCAAGAGATTTCGTCTTAGAAGAAGATTCCGGATCAACAATATCTAGCAGCGCGTTAACTATCGCCGTACGGGCCTGATGGCACCACACTATCGCCTGGTGGTCAATGCCTGTCCATACTCCAGGAATACCATACGAAAATGTCGTGAACGCATGCGAAGGTCGAGCAAATTCTGAAACAGTCGCGTAGTCTGAGGGTACCATGTTATCAAGCTTACCACCAGCAATAGATACTAGCGCAACAGAAGAAAGAGGCGAATGGCCAATCATGTCTGCTGAGTGCGCATCAGCCCAGTAGCGGTTAACAAGCCGGTATACACTAGTCAGCTCCGCATCAAAAGTCAAAGGCGGTAGCGCATGTGGCGACGCTAAAGTTAAAATTGTATTTATAGACTCCGGAATGTAGTTATTGAGCCCTACCAACGCGCGTGCGATAAAACCACCCATTGAGTGGCCTATCACAATCACTGACTTCGGGTGCGGACTTGTGGGATTCGGGTTATGGTATAAAGCTAAAATAAACTTGATCGCATCGTTAATATACTCGGCCTGATCTAGTAGAGTACGTCCATGAAATGCTGTGAAGTCCTCTTGAAAATCCGCAGTAAACAGATCAAGCTGCATGCCTGCAGGCAGCCCGCGTTCTACAATCATTTCTGCAGCAAGAGAACCGATTGAGCGTGCTTGTTTGTAGCTACCAGCGTTTCCTGGAATGAAAATGACAGGAATTCCAGTTGGCTTAAACTCTCCAGACTCTGGACGCTGGTAATAGTCATCGCGATACAGATACAATGAATACTTTCCACCCAATCTAGTATGCTCCTGGTTAAATCCAGTCAGTTTTGTGTAAGTCGGGTACATCCAGACATGTCCACAGCCAGCTTTGTCGGGATGATACTGTAGTAAAGAGTGTAGAGCTGTTAGAGAAAATGTGAAAAATAGAAACGCCACTGCCCATTGGCTCCGCGACAGTAAATTCAAGGAAGGTTTACCGAGCATCTTTGCCGTAATGACTTTTGAGTCTAGTGATCGGAACTTCGTTTGTTAGCATCTCACAAAAAAAAAAAAACAAAAAAAACAACGTATTGCCCTAGCCCTACTGACATAATAAATTATATAAAGTTGATATGCGGCTGAGTATTGAGTTTTAGCGACTTTCGCAAAAAGAATGCTGCAATTGAAATTTGAACAAACCACCAAGAATAAAAGTAAGAATAAAAAAAAGAGAATAATTTTAAAAAAAGTACGACGCAAAGTAGGATAGTAAGATCTTTTATTAGAAAAAAAAAAAACCCATTATTTGTGATTTTTATTTTTTTATTTTTAATGAACACAGTGCATTTAGAGAGGTTAGTGGCCACCGCCGGTAACGGGCTGGCCGGTAAGCTTGCCGACGTACTCTCTGGCCTTGTCACCAAGACCGACCATAAAGATAGTCTGCCACACGCCCAGACCAATACGAGGAGTAACACCTCTGTAAAGACCCTTAAGACCGTTGGTCTCGTAGATGTACTTGAAAGCCTTACCAACAGTTAAGTCCTTAGGTCTGTTAGGATCAACGGTCTTGGACTGCATCTCAACTCTGATGACCTCGATGGGTTGGTTCCAGGCAGAAAGACCACCACCAATGGTAGAGGCAATAATTTTTTCAAACACGTTGAGTTTCTCACCTTGGTTTTTGCCGGTAACCTTTCTAATACCTTCCTCACCAAGACGCGCAAAACCAAAACGGGAACCCCAGTTGGTGCACTGACGAATTGCAACAGCGTTGACGCCCTTGTTAATACCTCTAATACCCTCTTTCTTGTAAATCTCCTTAAACACCTCAAAAGTAGTAGGCACTTTAGCACCGGCAACAGCGGCGGTCTTGTGTCGGGTAATCTCAACAGTCTTCATGCAAGTGCAAAAGCCCATAGTCATATAAGCCTGAGCAAGACCACCAACCATACCACCAGTGATACCAGCAGCAAAATTTCCAAATCCTAAATTGGCCTTAGCAGCGTATTCAGCCTCAACTGATACAAAGAGTAAAACGGCACCCTTAGTAGAGGCTTCGATCCAAGCCCAGGGAACGAGACCCTGATAAAAGCCAAAAAAGCCACCGCGGCCCCAAATACGAGAGATAGCTGTAAAGAAAGAGTCACTACGGTTGGCAGCCATAGTGGTCTTGATGACCTCCAGAGGCTGACCAAGAGAGGTGACTCTATCAAAAATATTTGTTAGGATAATTCAGTTTAAAATTGCCAAATTGGTGAAAACAATGGCCGATAAGTGGCGGTGGTGGGAACATACTCGACTAGATTTAAGCCAGCACCAAGAAGGATGTTGGAAAAATTAACTGGCTTTCTCTCAATTTTTGCGGGAGCAGTAGACATGTCGACAGATGGCAGCGGCGAGAATGGATGGTAGTGGAGGATTCAAGAAAAGAGAAAGGGAAAGGAAGAAAAGGGAGGGGAAAAAAAACATTGTGTTTTTTTTTGTTGAATTTTAAATACCACTGTGATTTTGAGTTATACAATTGAACGGGACTATACTGTGTCACTATGGTAGATAGAAACACAGGTTTTCAGTGGTTTCACCGTCCCAGCGTTTCAGATATTCAATGCATTAGAAGGTTATTTACGATCAATATATGAGCTTTAATAGATATCTGCTCTGTTTTTTTTTCCAAGTCATTTAGTGATGTTATAATTTTATTGATGCTGAGCCATACTTAGATAGTGTAGTTCTTTACAAATTCATGTAGTCAATTTTGCGAGTTATTATTGGCCGAAAAGGGAATCCTAAAGTGTAGTGTGCTTATACTTTTTTTGTCACCTTCTATCCTGGGAAACCACACACACAAAAAAAACCTGGAGAAACTGGAGAGCGAAAAAAAAAAAAAATTACTGTTTAAAATCTGGAGAAACAAAAAAAAAAAAAAAAGACAAAAAGGGTAGACGGAAATACGTTTTTCTTGGATGCAAACGCTTGGAATTTTTCGGAGCCGATACGGACCGTCTTGCAACCTAAAACACTAGACAGTAAACGGGCTTAAGTTCAAAGTCTCAAATAAAATTCAAGTCTCAAGTCATATCAATCCAAAAACAAACTTACTTAACAATAAAAACATTGAACTCAAAAGATCCTAATGAAACCGTAGCCAGTGTAGAAACGTTAAAATAACTGTCCCCCATTTTTTTTTGCTACCAAATCATCAATAATCCCATGCTCTGCTGCTTTACTATTATCATTTATTACTATACTTTCAGCTATTATAATTGTGGTGCAGGATGGGCTCAAAAACAAAAAAAAAGAACGAAGCACTGTATTTGGTTCTACCTGCCCAAGAACTTACTGGCTTTTGAGATATCAAAATGAGGCTTTTATATAGTGACTAATAATATATATACTATATGTGGTAAAGCAAATATTGCACATTGTGTAAAGTGTAACTTTCGTAAATGCGACTTGACACTTATGAAATAGGCTATTTATATCTTTTTACATGAAATATGCACATTTTTGTAGCATTTTCAATTACAGTGTTTGTGATCAGTTTCTATGTTTCACTGTCTTTATTATTTGTAAGTTCATTGATCAAACAGCACTGGAATATTAAGGTGCTCATCAAAGGTAAATACCAATCTAAATAATTTATACGTATGTTATTTTTGGAAATAAAAAAACTTCGTTAACCATGAAAGAACCTGTACTAAAATTAGCCGATTTTTTTTTTTAACCTTTTACATAATTTGTTAGTGATCATTTTTAAACAATGAAAACTCTAACTACAATTATACTGCTTACTTAGGAACACTTTTGTAAAACTGATGTCAATAATATATATAAATAAAGCACAGTTCTTATTTGTAGACTGCTACGAAGTTTTTCAGAGCCTTATAATAAGAGTTTCATTTCATATTCGTTATTAATTAAAAAAAAATACAATAAAAAATACATTAGCAAATACGAATGAAAACCTCAAGGTTTAATGAAGTCCTAAATCATCTTTACTGGATTTGATATTCTTCAGCATAGTAGCCCCTAGTAGAGTCTATTACTGTTGTCTATATATCGCCTCTTTTATTGATATTTAACTGAAAACTTTAATACCGCTATGTGTTTTTTCACGGGAAATTTATTGTTTTGAAGATAGAAAAAAAGTCAGTATTGTGGAAAAAGTCTGTTGGTTGTACTTGTTGGTTGCGTGGTGTTCAGGTGTTGAGCTTACGGCTCTTAAATTCAATGATTGTTTACTCAAAGCTTTAGTTTGCTTTAAAAATCGGTTTTTTTGTAATATGATCTTCTTTTCAATATAAAAACTTTTGCGTTACTTCTACTAACTTTTATTATTATTATTTTTTTATCTCATGTTGTAGATACTTTTGTTTGAACTGCAAAAGTATATCCATACATACCCTATAATTAACTACTAACCTGTATGCGTATAATTTTCAAAATTTATGAAAAAGAAAACTTTTAAAAACAACATTGACTTTTTAGATGATTACATGGGAATACTTTTGTTTAACTATACATGTCAAAAGAAATAATGGAGCTCAGCGATTCAGAGTAAAAACTTAAACAGGTCAAAACATTTCAGTACAAGCTTTATGAAAATTATGGTACCTTACCGCTACTGCTTTGGATCATGGAAAAATATAAATGTAATAGGATCTTTTTATGCAAAAAAAAGAAAGAAAAAAAAAATACACCCTTGTATTCCGGTTTGACAATAATTCAGAGTTATATCAATTCAATATTACCCAGTTAATTAAGTACTGCCAGTGTACCTAAATTGTTGGAGCTTTTGATAAAATTCATAGATATCTTTTTTTTTTTTACCATTCAAAGCAAAATAATTCAGTGTTCTAATTGACTATATGCAAGAATGGCCTTTGACTTTGCATTTGACTTTTATTTTTACATGTGTTATGCTATCATTGGTTTGTACAATAAGTTGTCTGATCGCTGTTATTAAAAAATCAAAATGCGTCCCTTTTTTTTTCTCTCTGAAGAGCTCTATATGTTTTCAAAAACAGGTTTATAGAAGATCAATTGGTAGTCGACAAGTATTTCTACCTAAAAAGTTTTGCAGTTCCAATCCTGTGTGTTTAGCTGAGGTATCACACCTAAAATTTTTCATTCATTGCTCAGATTGTAGCAGTTTCAATAAAATCCATATTCAGACAAAAAATAATTTTTCTATTATATCCTATTTCTTCTTTTCCAGATGAATCGAGTTGGCAAATCAAATCTTGCTCTGAGACTATATGTCAATCTTGGCATACTATATAATATGTTACATCTGTTGTCAACTTGAAAACTTGGTTAATTTTACAAAATTCTGGCATATCTCAATAGTAACTAGACAGCCACACGATGCAGAACCATACAACTGTGAAAGCATTGTACATAATGAGTTAAAGTTGTTGTCCATCTCCTCCTTTAATATTCTTTCGTTTCATTCTGTTGTCTAACCAATGGCCTCAGTTTGTTTACGTTCTCTGACGCGTTATTTCGTAGAACCACGAAATACTTACCTCAAGCCAACACAAGAGCTGATGTAATATACTCTTTGTAATCTCAATCGAGGCTCCCCTTCAGCTTCATGTTTTACAGATGAGGTACAAATGAATGTCTGTCCACATTGTGATCAAAGATCAGGCATTGTTTTGCAGTTGTTTTCAAATGAATACAAATAAAATGTGAATTAAATAAATTCATGTTGAAAAAAAAAAGAGCGAACTCCTCATAAAATCTTCCACAAAAGTATTTTGTTTCTAAAAATTTTTTTCCTTTTTATTTTATTTTTTATTTTTATTCAAGATTTCTGAATCAAAAAAAAAATAATAATAATATCAATCGAAAACAGCTAAAGCCCGCTGATACTACTGAGTTTTTTGAGAACATCTAGTGTTGCAAATCACTTACATTTCAGGGAGATCAAAACATCTCGTCTTGCCTTTTATTTTATTTTTTTTTTAAACCTGAGTTTCTTAGTTCCTTCCTTCTAATGCATTGCGCGCAACTTTCCCTTTCATGTCGACCGATATTGCTAAAGCCATAAAAGGCGCTACGAAGCCCAAGGAGGCACCACCAAAGGAAAAGTACATACTTGCTATCAAACGTTATCTCCAACAGTCTACTCACTCATCAGATGTCCTTTTTGCAAATGTTTCGCAGCAACTTCTTTCAAAACTCAACTCGTCGTCACTTGTTGTCTCTCTCAAGGCCCACATCGTCTTTCATCATTTGCTCGCTGATCGTTCCCTCAAAAAGTATGCGCTTTTTTCGCTTATTGCAAGGTATTATGCCTCCGCCAACCGCTCTTCCGTTGACTGCACAGTAGGAGCGGGTACTTCAATTCCGTCCATGTACTTTGCCAACCCGCCTGCATTTCCGACCCCGTCTCTGTATTATGAAACTCAAAGCTTTGACTCCCCGCCTCAAACCCCCCAACAAAAACACTCTTTGCAGCCTACTCGATTGAATAAGCTTCGGACTTCATCGTCTAAAAGCTTTTTGTCAAATTTTTCCAGCCGATCAGATTGTCAACAGCAAACGGAAAACTTGCTCGAGACTCTGAGCAATCAGTCTAGCAAACAAAATATCTTGCCTAACCTCGCACATTCCCTTCCGCAAGCCTCTGATTCTAATAGACTTGTCTCTGCATACAACCGGTATCTTCGAGAGCGGGTGTTACACTACAAACAGCTTCAATTAGATCCCATAACTGAAAAGGTGTATAAAACTTCCATAGTTGATGACGAAAGCTACGCGTCGCAGGATTTCTCTAACACCCTACTCAGTCAAATCCAATGCGTAACCCAGCAGATTCGCCTACTTCTTGCATGTATTTTCACTGATGAGGCCCTAGCCCATCCCCTTTATCATTACTGTTACAACCTAGTTGCTAAAGACTTGTCTATTTTGTTTCGGTTTCTAAACATTGCATTGGTAATTGCGCTACAGAACTTTTTTACCCTGTCGACTGCCAATGCAGAGCGTACTCTCTTTGCTTACAAAGAGTATACACAGTTACAGATTCCAGAAGAGGTAATGAATTACGTACGACAAGCCCCTAACGCCGTAAACACAGCCGACCTTGCCATTCCACAGGCATTGCGGCAGGACCAGAAAGCTATAACTGCGCTGACTAAGTCTCTAGAAAATTATTTATACGAAATCTCGATTAATGAGTTTAGTAGTTCTTCAATCTCTAATCCTGTACCCACCAGAACCACAGTGGAATCTGCTAAGTCAAAAGAGATGTCGGAAAGTAATACGAGAGACTCTTTGGCTAAGAAAAAATCGTCTTCTGTACTGGGTTCGTCTGTACAATATCCACCGACACAAGATGGGCTCAAAAATCAATTCATTAACGACAATGAAAGTGATTATAACACGTACAGTAATTTGTCTTCTGCGCGGCAAGACTTATATGAGTCGAAACTTGAACCACCAAGCAACGGGAGATCTTTATCACACAACACGTTCAATTCTTTGCCGATGGCTTCGAGTCCTGACGTGCCACCGCCCAGGATCACTGATTCTTCATCTAAAACGTCATCGCCTGTGACAGTTCACAATAACAACAACCCCGATCATTTTTCGCAGACAATATCTGTTTTAAAAACGCCAGATCTGTCAAGCACATCTGACATCCCACCGGAAATTCCACCTAAAAAGGATCGTCGCCGTACTTTTAACTCTAATTTTGATTCTGTAATAAGTAAATCTACCTCTATTAGCAGCAGTACAACCCAAACTCCAGCAGCTACCGGTACAGCTTCAATAACGGAGAAGCCTCAAGATCCTATTCTTGAAGCTCTCGAAAAAGCTAACGATCCTAATCTCGAAAAGTGGAAAGAGCTGTTTGAAGGGCTAGGCAATTCTGATGCAACATTTTCACTCAAGTTTGACATAGCGGCGGCGCTTCAACGGTCGATTAATTTGTATGAGGAACAACAAAAATTTCCTCAGGAGTTGATCGAACTCAAAAAACAAGCAGAATATTCACAACCGGAATATAATTCACATCTCCACCAACCCCAGTTACAGCCACAATTCAAGCTTCCCGGGAGCGCTGGGCTCAATAATCTTGCCCCCACGTTTTCATACGAAACAAATACTAATCCTTATGCGGTATCCGCAGACTATGTTAATCATAACGCAACTGGTGGTGATTCTAGTATTGGTGGTCTCGGTATATATCATGCGCCCCCTATGCCAGCCTATGCTCATGACGATGTTTCCACCATCAACTCTAGTACATCTTCTGCCGCATCTACGTACCATTCTTCTAACTCTCAGCATCATTATACTTACGGTGTGATCAACGATCATGAAGAGTATGTTGCTACTAATGGTTACCGTAGCAGTGCTACTACTTCTGCTAGTAGCAATCAACAGCACCACAACGCGACAGATGATTCTGTAAATCAAAAAAACACTAACCAGCCTACTCTTAAACAGAAAGCAAGCGGAATCATGAAAAAATTTAAAAAAGTAACCATTTAAACAGCAAGCATTTGCTTTTTTTTTTTCTTTCATCTAAAACGTTTTTATTTTTATTTTATTCAACTACGTCCCCAGTTTTGAACATTATTTTTGAGCTGTTGATTCTACTTTGCAATCCTGCTCCAGTTTGGCTATTCGGATGCTAGATTTCTTTTTTTTTTCCTCTTGATTTGAGATAACGAATTAATTCATAAGTTAATTATTATTGTTATTTGTTATTGCTAGTTAGATATTGTTTTGGTTTGATTAATGATGTTTCACCGTTTATATAATTTATTTATTTACACATCTTTTTATTATTATTTTATTATGTATTATTATTATTATTTAATATTTATGTATTTATTTTATTTATTTTTATTATTCTTATTATTAATATTCACTTTTTTTTAAAAAAAAAAAAAAAAAAAAATTATTATTATTATTTTATATTATTATTTATTATATATTATTATTATTTTATTATATTTTTTATTATTTTATTTCTTTTATTTTTTGTATTATTATTTTGATTATTATTATTTTTATTTAATTTTTATATTATTTTATTATTATTTTAATTATTATTATTCTTATTATTATTATTATTATTTATTTACTATTATTATTATCATTTTTATTATATATATTACTTATTATTTTATTATTATTTTTATTATTCTTATTATTGTGTGATATAATTTATTCTTTTATATATTCATTATTATTATTTTATTATTTTATATTTTATTATATCTTATTATTATTATTATTATTTATTTATATATATTTTTTATATTATTATTATTATTATTATTTATTTTATATTATTTATATTTATTTTTTATTATTTATTATTATATTAGTTTATTATATTATTATATTATTTTTTATTATATTATTTTTTGAGATTTATTTATTCTATTATTTTTTTTAATATATTATTATATTATTATTATTATTAATTATATATATATATTTATTACTTATTATTATCTTCTTATTATATTGTGTGTAGCGCAATAACACGATTTTCTATCTATCCTTTAAAACTATATTTTATTTGTTTATTCATAAATTTTGAATAAAAACGATTGACATAAGACTGATTTCGTGTACAGTAATCATTAAAAATAATCTCCATGCAGGAAATGAACCTTTTGCCGGTGAGGCGGACCTTGCTGAGCCATTACACTACTCGGAATCTTATATTTCTGTAATTGTTCGATTGCCAGTATATATTGAACAAACCTAACGCTATAGTCATAAAGTCTATTTTTCTTTGTATTTACATCCTAGGATGACGTTAAAGCATCCATTCTTTTAAAAAAGCAGAATCATACTTTAACAGATTCATAAAATGGTATATAGGCTGTCAAGCCTCACTTGGTTTATTAAAAAAGTCTCTTTCTTTGATCAACCCGATGCAACGATAAAGGTGGTTCGCGATTGACCATGGTCAAAAAAATGGTATTTCAACAAAGAAATGACTTTTAAAGCGGTAGTCAAGTTTCTTGAACTCATTACCGCAACTTCTTTGCTGATGGTTTGCTTGATTAGAGCAGCTTGTTAAGGT
>QVTG01000383.1:0-20756 GCA_013305925.1 Geotrichum reessii
TATTATTATTATTATTATTATTATTATTATTATTATTATTATATTATTATTATTATTATTATTATTATTATTATCATCATTTTTGAACCGAACACCTTGTATTAAAGGTTATTTGCTACCCCGGATCACATAACTTCTTAAATTTAAAATAAAAGTATTTCTACTTTATATTTAAAGCAAAAAAACAAAACAAAACAAAAACAGTTCTTCTAACTCTCAATTACGTATGAATGTTTTAGTTAATGAACATTCACAATATTTAGATATATCTCATGATACAAGACCTTTGGAAACCAAAAACACAAAAAGAGTTGGTATAAAGATATAATTTCAAAGGCTCTTTTGTTTTGTAATTTATTGTTTTATTGGATTTCTGATTTACTTTAAAAGGTATCTTAATGTAGTAGCCGAGTTTTAATAACTCTGTTTATTTTTATTCGTATCAACACCTTCAGAGTGTCAGTATAATTAACTTATAATAATAAATATCATTAGTATACATGTATCATCCAAGTAATATAAAACCAAAACTGTGTGTTTTGTTATATGGCTTGAAATAAAAAAAAAAAGTACTCTGATAAACAATGAATTTACATTATTTTTTTTTTTTGGTGTTGTCACTATCGTGTCTATTTCATTGGTTCCAAATAGTCTTGGCTTGTTTTAAAGTATTCCCATTAATTTCTAACAACGTTTTTTGAAAAAATATTTTTTTTTTTGCAGAAAAACGTGGGCCTTCAAAGCAAACAACAAAAAAAAATTTTTTTTTTTTTTTGAAAACCAACAAGATGTTTTAAATAAAATTGTAACAACTATATGGTTGCTATGATTTATAAAATAGACTTGTCTATTCTCTCGCCAAAGACAAACAAACAGAAAACCAGATCATGGTGTATTGAAAAATGGCAGCAAGTTTGAAAAGGTAGACTTTTTAGACTGTGCCTTGTTATCCGGACTAAGCTTATTTGCTATCTATAAAAGTTTTCGTAAAAAAAAAAAAATCTCTCTTCATATTAAATAAGTCTAGAAAATTTTCCAATTCTCTTTGATTCAGTCTGTGTAAGCCTTTTTTTTTTTTTTTTTTTTTTTTTCCAAACAATAGAAACAACTTCTTAGGCCTTAATCATTTCAACATCAACTCTCATTCACCCAACCTTTCATTCTAACCACATAAAAGTTTTTTTTTATTTTTTCGCTGACTTATTTTATATTCTTTCTAATAATGCTAACCACTGCACAACTTACTCCGACTGCAAATCTCGATTTGTCGTTTGACATTGTCAAAACAATATCAACCAACCTTGCCAATTTTGATCTCAGTGACCCTTTGATCCACGTCGAGATTACCAAATACGGTGGCCGAGGCTACTTTTCATCAGCCCGCATTCCCGCAAATACAACTGTTTTATCTTGTGACAGCCCCTTCACATCTGCTGTTTTTCGTCAATATAAAAAGGATACTTGCGCGTATTGTTTTAAATGCAATTTTCACAAAACTTGCAAGGTACGGATAGTAGAGACTGCTCTGCTGCCGTCGATATTATCACCAGAGCTTGAAAAAAATAAAAAAATTGCAGCCGCGCTCAAGGTCTCAAACAAGACTGCCTATGCTGGTCTTTTTTTCTGCTCAGAAAAGTGTCGGGATGACTGGACCGCTATAGAAGATCCATTTGGTGTCTTGACCACAGTGTTAAATTTGATTGATCAGTCGGTCTTACCAACCCCGAAAAATTTGTCCGAAGACGTTATTGTGGAACGAAACAAAAATGACATTACAAAAGCTTATTTGGATTTGGCTTGGGAGACTGCATTATCAACAGCTCCCATTGCTGACCCTAGCAAAAAAAACAACAAAAAAACAAAACAACAGGTGCCGTATATTGATAGCGCTGAACACGACAACGCGAGAATTGTGGCTGGCGTCATTGTTAAGGCTTACGTGGTTGCACAGTTACAGGCCCACGAGCCCGAGCTTGACGCGTCTACCCGCGCGCTTCTTACCACATACACCGAAAACTTTGCTACTTTCCGTGATCTCCAATCCAACGAGCAGCAGCTACTTCAATCCTTTCCAGCGCTGCTTGATTCCCACATTAACGTATACAAATTTCTCAGGGCTGTGCTCGAACGCACACCTTTTGCATCCTATTTAACGCCCACCCTGTTCCGTAACGTGCTAGGCAAGGAAGCAGGCAACGCATTTGGTATCTGGCAATACCCGGTATTTATTGAGTCCGAGTGTCTGGGCTCGTCTATTTACCCCGCTCCCTCATTTTTTAATCATGCTTGCGAGCACAATATAGAAAAGCGCCGGAAGGGTCGTAAGATGGAATTTGTCACCACCAGAGATATCGAACTAGGCGAGGAGCTATATATCTCATATGGAATGTTTGAGGACCTTGAGGTCCAGGAACGCCAAAAAATGTTGTGTGAGCAATGGCATTTCAAATGTGCATGTCCCAAGTGCGAAAGACAGCTGAAAGAAATTGCGTAATGTTTCTCCAAGCTTCTCCATCTTCCGTTAGCATAATATACGTATATTCATAAAGATTTAATCGACAATACTAAATAGATTTCATTATTTTGTATGGTGACTTTTAAGAAATGGATCCTCCGTAGCCTGAGAGCAATGCTTCTTCAAGAGCAGATTTGCTTACGCTTAGATCAGACAGATCGCTGAAAGATGTCGAATTGCCATTATTATTTTTTGTTTGATTATTCTTAGATACCTTCAATGGCAAAAACGCCTCATAAAGCTCATCGTCAAGTTCATCATCTTCCGTCTGATCATTATTATCCTCCAAGGACTCCCTGCTCTGAAATCGCAACATCCGCGATTGAGACAAAAGTCTTCTACTTGCAGCCCCTCCCTCATCATCATCATCGGGGTCGTCCTCTGACGAGATCGACCGGTTTGGGGATGCCATGATCTCCTGTTGCCGAGAAGTAAAGCGTTGTCCCAAATTGTTATAACGACCGTCTTCGATCACGTTGTTCGTTTTCCGCTGCCGCCGCGGGGAAAACGATGAACTGGCTCGGCTTCGAGGCGAGCCACTTTGCCGTGGTGAGCGAGATATTTCTTGAGCAGCGACTTGAGCTAAAAAAAAAAAAAAAAATTAACTGTTAGTAAATTCTATATCGTAGGTTGCTGAGACAAGTAATGATATTAAACCCCATTGAAAAAAAAACGTTCGTACCTAGGCCTAGTTGTTTGATAGAGTGAGAATTTCGGTTAATTCTTTGCATTTGATCTCGGACATGTTCAAGTTCCTTTTCATAAAGCCACACTGCCTGTTGGAGAATGAATGGCACAGAGACATCAAATCTGTGGGCTCTACAAAAGAGAATAAAGTAGAATTAGCACAAGCCATGAGCTGTAACAAAAAAAAAAAAGATTTCATTAATACTTACAAAGCTATCCAGTCGATATCATCTCTTTGTAATGTTTTACTTGATATATAGTCTCTCAATCGTAATTCTTTATCTTCATTCCATTCACACTGTTTCAATTAGATAGTTAGAGAGAATGAAATGTAATCGTCATATAGTCAAAAAAAAAAAAAAAAGTCAGGAAAAGCAAGAAAACCCCAAACACATACAGATATTGGGTCTTCAAACCCGTCCCGTGGAAATGGAAACCGCAAATACACTGTGAATCTTTCCTCATCTGCCTCTGAATGCAAGTCTTGACTGTCAATTGCATTCATCGCTAATGAATAAGTTGTAAAAGCTACAATGAAAGGACTAAGCTCTTGATGGCAATGGTAAAAAACAAAAAAAATCAAATGATAGTTTTTAATGACTTTCCTAAATGAGATTAAATTGAAAATAAAAATAAAAGCCTTACAAAGACGGGAGAATACAAGAAACTCGAAACTTTGTTCAAACTTATTATCTCAAACGCGTGCGACACGTCTCCCTCTTGATCTCAAAAAAAAAAAAAAAAAAAAAATCTCAAATACCATTCTTCTACACGCACCCTAGGCCGTATACTATATTATGAATATTGACGAGACGTTAGATGATGAAAATGTGTTTGAGGTACAGGTAAACAATATTGACACATATCAGTCGTTCCCGACACCTCTGGACCGTGCCTTCAATCCATCTACAGGTCAAAAGCTATTTAGTATTCCAATAATCAGGCTTTATACATCAACACCCACTGGACGCAATGTCTTAATCCATGTCCATGGTGTTTATCCCTATATTTACATTGAATATACAGAAGATCTTAGTCAAGGTAAGTTTTTATCTTATTCTTTTTATATAATCAGACAAAGTTGTCTAACTGGTCTCACGGTATCACTTTAGTTAAGCAATATATTGTTACGTTAACGAACGCCATTAATCTTGCCATGAACCAGGCCTATAGACGCGATACTGAAAATCCTCGAAATATATTTGTTGCTAATATCGTTCTTTGCAAGGGTGTCCCCTTTTATGGCTACTCTGTAGGCTGGTCCTACTTTCTTAAAATTTATCTTCTTAGCCCCTTTTATCTGACCAAATGTGCTGATCTATTGTTACGAGGCAACGTTTTAAGTACCGCCATTCAGCCTTATGAATCTCATATTCCGTATCTTTTGCAATTTTTTACTGACTTTAATGTTACTGGCTGCGGAGAGCTGAGTCTTTCACAAGTACATTTTCGACCTCCCGTGCCCAATGACAGCGATTTTAGCTGGGTTACTGATAATACGATATTAGATTCTCAACGTTTTCCGAGAATGTCGTTTAGTGAGATTGAAATTGACGTTGATGCCAGTGCAATAATGAACCGAAATTTGTTAACCGAAAAAAACGTACATCATGAGTTTAACGAGACGTGGGTAGACTCCGTCGATAAATGGATTCCAACGCTAGATGGTCTCTGGAAAAGTGAGTCGCGCCGGCGACACTATGAAGGCTTTTCGAGTTTTCAGCCACCAGTGGAATCAACTCAGCGTGTTGTAAAAGAAACACCTTGGCGACGGATGAAAGAGTTAAGACAAACATTATCGCACCTTATCAAAGAGTCTAGCAATACTAATATTACGTACGAAACATTTGTGAATGAACATATCAATAACAAAGTAAATAATGGAATTCCAACTGTATTTGAAACTGTCAGTTGCATGTTCAAACCGCTTATTGAGATTGAGTTAAGATCCAAAATGCTTGATTTGAACCCATTAGTTTTTCCTCAGGTAGTCGAAAACGAGCTGATATCTGGCACTGATTCACTTTCAAATCCAAAAAATCCTGACAAAACAGAACTGGTATGTGAAGTAGCTAATTCAACAAAAAGATTCGATGGTGAATCTGAAAGTGCCAATAAGCCCGCCAATCAGACAGTGAAAGCTGTGTCATTTTTTGATAATTTTGATTTTGATGATTTTGATCTGAGTTCTACAACATCTTCAGATTCAGAAAAGCCCCTCGACCCGTTATCTCAGGAAGTTAAAAAAAAGGAGAAAAATATTGTCCAAGATTTAAGTGATTTTGAAGATTTTTTTGATGACAGCATTACGGACTCTATGATTTTAGACGAATCGAGTCTACAAAGATCAATTCTTTCAGTTGTGAAATCAGATTCAATTATTGAGACACTTACTTTGTCACAAAGTGAAAATAACAAGAAAAGACCACTTTCTCAATCATCAAATACTAAACACACTCCGACAAAATTGTTCAATAATGGTACAAGCATGTCAAGCACTGAAAGCAATTTTGTCACAAATTCACAAGACATTGTTCTTAGTGCGGTAATCATGCAAAAAAATCAGATAAATGCCATTGCCAATGCTTTTCCTCCCTCGGCGGGCTACAAGTTACTAGGGCCTAAGATACCACCGCCCAAAGCTACAGAAATTATGAATACATTTGAAGCTTTTGGACTTCCTCAAAAAGAGCCGCCTCACCCGTTTTACTCAAACTCTACTGATGTACCGGCTCGACCAGTTGTGTTTGCGGGTCTTGAGTTCAAGCTTAAATCAAACCGGGTCCAAGATCTCCCTCTGTTTAATTTTGAATATGATTTTTCCAGAATTACGCAAATGTTTCTTTTACATCCTCCAGCTATTGAAGGTCAACAACTCCGCTATGCTCCAAAGTCTAGGCCACCTTCTTTTAGGGAGGTTGCCAATTGGTGTACAAGGAAAAATTCTACCAAGCAGCCATTGCAAAAAAACAATGAGTTTTCCCAAATTTCCGGACCGACGCCCAAATCGAAATATCATTTCAAGTATGCTACTCAACGTCAACTCACTTTTAAAAAGACTGAAGGTCTCAAATATTTATCTCTTATGAACATGGAAGTTCATGTCAATACAAGAGACGATTTTTTTCCAAATCCTAATGAAGACGAGATTACTGGTGTATTTTGGGCATTTCAGTCAGCATACAGCGATGAGTGGAACGATGAGACTGCTCTTAAATGCGGCGCTATATTTGTATGCAGCAGTATTGACGAAAAGAAAAGACTAAAAACGGCTTGTAAGTTTGACACCGAGATTTGTTCAACCGAACTTGATCTTATAAATGCACTTGTGGAAGTTGTCAAACTACATGATCCTGATATTCTATCGGGCTACGAAGTCAGTAGCTCTTCTTGGGGATATGTTATTGAGCGAAGTAAAAAAAAGTATGAATATGATCTCTGTGGGATGCTTGCTAGAATACAGACTACACATAAAAACATTATGAGCGAAAACCCATGGGCTCTGAATCATACATCTGCTATTACCGTTACTGGAAGACATATGTTTAATATTTGGAGGATATTACGAAACGAAGTCAGCTTGACAAGTTACACTTTGGAAAACGTTGTTTATCACACAATACACCAAAGACTTCCATTTTATAAACATAAAACACTTACCCAGTGGTTCAAGAGCATCTCAGCAACCGAGTGTTCTTATACCATCAAGTACTATTTTGACCGAGTGTTCTATACAATCAAGATTATCAACACCCAAGAACTAATATCTAGAACATGTGAACAGGCGCGCATTGTGGGAATTGATTTTTATTCAGTTTTTTACCGAGGTTCACAGTATAAGGTTGAAGCTATCATGTCTAGGCTGACAAAAGGTGAAAATTATGTCATGATTTCGCCAAGCCGCAAGCAGGTTGGTGAACAAAACGCTTTGGAATGTCTGCCCTTAAACATGGAACCTGAAACCAAATTTTACACATCGCCAGTTGTCGTACTTGACTTTCAATCACTTTATCCTTCCATTATGATTGCATACAACTACTGTTATTCGACTTGTCTTGGCCGGATTAATAAGTGGAGAGGAAAAAACAAACTTGGGTTCACCGACCTGGAACTACCAGAAGGGTTACTGAAACTTTTGGAAACAGATATTAATATTTCCCCCAACGGTATGATATATGTTCAGTCTAGTCGCCGAAAATCAATACTAGCTAAAATGCTGGCTGAAATTCTTGACACTCGCGTGATGATCAAGGATGGCATGAAACACAACAAGGATGATGCCTCGTTTCAAAAATTAATGAACAACCGGCAGTTGGCTCTCAAGATGATAGCAAACGTTACGTACGGCTATACATCTGCATCTTATTCTGGACGAATGCCCTGTGTTGAAATTGCTGACAGCATTGTTCAATCTGCTAGGGAGACTCTGGAAGCTGCTATTGAGCTCATCAAGATTACCAAAGAATGGGGTGCAGATGTTGTTTATGGCGACACAGACAGTTTATTTATCCATTTCCCGGGCAAAACCAAAGACCAGGCTTTTGACATTGGACAAGAAATTGCAAAGACAGTTACCAATATGAACCCCGAGCCCATCAAATTAAAGTTTGAAAAAGTTTACTATCCATGCATTCTTCAGACTAAAAAGCGCTATGTCGGATACATGTACGAAAATAAATCTCAAAAAACACCAATTTTTGACGCCAAAGGCATGGAAACTATTCGACGCGACGGTACTCCAGCTCAACAAAAAATTGAAGAAAAATCGCTTCGTATCCTTTTTGAGACTTGTGATCTTTCTCAAGTTAAAGAATACTTTGAGCAACAATGGATGAAGATAATGTCGGGAAAAGTGTCCATTCAAGACTTTTGCTTTGCTAAACAAGTCAAACTAGGAAGTTACAAAGGAGTTGGCCCTCCTGGTGCCAAGGTAGCAATGCAAAAGATTGAAAAAGATGAATATAGTGGTCCTCAGTATAGAGAAAGAGTTCCATATGTAGTGATTGCTGGCCTACCCAAAGATAAACTCATTAATCGCTGTGTTTCTCCTGAAGTACTGATTAATAACCCAGGAATTAATCTTGATTCCGACTACTACATTACGAAAAACCTGATCCCACCACTTGAGCGTATTTTTAAGCTCCTAGGAGCTAATATTCGTCAATGGTACGATGATATGCCCAAAGTTGTGAAATTTCATCAACCTGTAAACCAGGTCAAAGGACAACATGGCTACAATTTACGAAATTATCTCAAAGACACCAGCTGTCAAGTATGCCGTAAAAATCACAACCAACAACAAAAAAATGGCGCGGAAATAATTCTCGACAAAGACGATGCTATTGTATGCACAGATTGTATGAAAACCCCGTTTCAAGTCGTGTACACACTGACTCAGAGATTTCGAAGCTACGAAAAGCGGGTTTCAGAATTAAATCAGATATGTCGTAGTTGTGCGAAAATTATGCCATCGATGCCAATCGAGTGCGTCTCTGAAGATTGCCCTATTTATTATTCGAGAAAGAGAGCATTGGTGTTTCATGAAAATTCATGCAACACTGATTTGAAGTTGATTGAAAAGATCAATTCCTGGTGAACTCTCGACCACACTTAAAATTACATAAATTTTATTTGGACCCATACAAGTATAGAAAAATTAATTTATTAGGGTTAAATAGCCCTAATTTTGCTTATTGCCTAAAACAGAATATCAAGTCCCAACAACGTTACAAAAATCTCAAGGTCAACACTCAAGGCTTGCGACAATTTCCCACCCCCCTCCACTTTGATAGACAACTCAAGACTTTTGCTCGAAATTGATTATATCATATATTACATAATACAAGAGACGCATTTTGTTAGAGTATGAGAAAACCTGCGAAAGAGGTTTTCCCAATTTTTTGATAAAAAATTCCTCCCTCTCTTTTTCTGGATTTATAGTCCTAGCATTGTCGAAAGGTTCATCATCACAAAATGCCCCGTAAGTACCGCCAATAGCATCAATCACGACTCTGTTTTTTTTTTTTTGTCATAATAGTTTTACGGGAAGAGAATATTTGGTTGCCTGGGCTGCTTTGTTCAACACCGCTCAGTTTTATCTTATTTTTTTTTACTTGTTTTTCATTGCGATTTGTTTTTTTGGGTCAACCACTTTCTATTGGAAAAGCTTGAATATAGGTGTGAAAATGAGAATTATAAACGATCTCTAGAGCTTACAGTAATCAAATACGGAGGTTTGCAGGTGATACCATAGCGACTTGGACACAAAACATCAAAGAAAGCGCCATCAAGGAAATTTTCACAAAATTGAGATATTGTTACGGATTTGACATAGTTTGACACTATATGTTTTTTTTCATATCATTTTAATGATTGGCGAATTATACGACTTCTGAAATAACAAATACTATCCGATTTCACGCGTCCACAGCAAATAAAAATTTCTGTAAAACTAGTGACAGACGCGAAATGTGGATCACAGATTGGGATACTAACTCTTAATTCTTTTTTAGGCGCTCCTAGAACGTACTCTAAGACTTACACTGTCCCCAGACAGGCTTACGATCTTTCTCGTCTTGATGCTGAGCTCAAGCTTGCCGGTGAGTACGGTTTGAGAAATAAGAGAGAAATCTACAGAATCGGTCTCCAGCTCTCTAAGATTAGACGTGCTGCCCGTGATCTTTTGACCCGTGATGAGAAGGACCCCAAGCGTCTTTTCGAGGGTAACGCTCTGATCAGACGTCTCGTCCGCATTGGTGTCCTTTCCGAGGACAAGATGAAGCTTGATTATGTCCTTGCTCTTCGTGTTGAGGACTTCTTGGAGAGAAGACTCCAAACCCAGGTTTTCAAGCTTGGCCTTGCCAAGTCTGTTCACCACGCCCGTGTTCTCATCAAGCAGAGACACATCCGTGTTGGTAAGCAAATTGTCAACGTTCCTTCTTTCACTGTCCGTCTTGACTCCCAGAAGCACATTGACTTCGCTGCCACCTCTCCTTACGGTGGTGGTCGCCCCGGCCGTGTTAAGAGAAAGCACGCCGCTGCTGCTGCCGGTGGTGATGAGGCCGCTGAGGACGAGGAGTAAATATATTCTTAATCTTAATTTGTTTATATTTACGGGGATAAGAAAAAAAGTTTTTTTTTTTCATAAGTTTATTAAGTTATTCATTAATCAAAATATTGATATTGTTTAAAAATTAGTTATCATAAAAGGATTTGGAGTGTATTAAAGAAAACGAAAGGTTTGTATCTCAAGAAAGGAATATAATCAAGTTTCCCTAAGCACGTACAGCATATAAGTTATATACTACATGTATAGATTAGTAGTCTATGAAGAATTAGGGGCACCCCTGATAGAATTCCAAAAGCGCGTTGACAAAACTACATTTAAAACGGTACAAAGTCAAATGCTTTTAAACTTGATTTCTTCTTTGTATGTATATTTTTTTACATTGTCCTTTTTTTTGTTATCGAAGCATTTGATGCAAGAACAATGATGGCATTTTGCTACTGCTATATAACCATATTTTTACTTATTGATGTCTCTATATGATTTAAAATTAGCTACGAGAACAATAAACTGATTGAAATACTATATATATGTCTGTAAACTTTTCAATGTACTTAGCTAAGAATCAGTGCTTTTTAACAGCAATTTATTTATTTATTTATTTATAAAATTCTTTCTTTCTTGTCGCCGTTGTTATAATATTCATTGTCTCTTAAAAGATTTTTTCATCAAAAGTTTCCATAATAATTGACGGACTTACAACTAAATAATTTTTTATTATTCTTGTTTTATTTATATTTAACATTAATACTGTATGTTAAAAAAAATATTAAAGCTAGTTTTAAAATTCCCAGCTATAACAAATGAAAGATTTTTTTTTTCTTTCTTTTGTTTATTATTTTCACTACAATCATATCAATTAATAAACATCGAATCTTTCATGCTTGAACTTCCTCGTCTCAATGTCTCAATGAGATTGTGAGTTTCTGCTCCTGATACATCAAATCTGCGAATATACCAAAGTTTTTTTTAAAAAAAAAACAAAAAACAAAACAAAACTTGAGACTTGTTGTTTCTTTATTTGTATTATAACAACAGATTCTCTAATACTTGATGAATTGGTTAGAAACTTTTAATCATCTAACTTAATCTTGTTCACAGCTCTTATATTCAACTGACTTGATGTCAACTCAACTCTCAGAATCTGTTGTATGGTCAAAACCAAAAGTCTCAAAGTAATCACCTTCATGTTAAGTCATTTCAAAATTAGGGTACAGCCCTAACTCTAACTGTCACACACTTACTAGTAAAATTTGTCATTACGTAATCATTTTTTTGACAGACTCAGTTTTTGTCAAAAAATCAAACTTTTCTTCACGTGACCAAATTTGAGTTTTTTTTACAAAAAAATCAAAGCATGGCAAATTGCAGCAGGGTAACTTTTGTATTTTTTTTTTTTTTTGTGTAGACTATTGGGCCTAAAAAATTTTCCCTTCTAGGTTACCAGCCTGCAAAAATTTTTTTTCCATTCCTCCTCCTCCCCCTTCTCTTTTTTTTTTTTTTTTTCAAATCCTTTTGATCATCACCAAACCGATTTATTTAAAGAACACTATCAAAAATGGGTAAGAGGTAAGTCGTTAACGAAAAAATCAATAATCATTTAATTTTTGTGAAATAAATGTCAGCGATGAAATGTGTGTTGGTACTTCGATTATTATTAAAGGACAAGAATATTGTCAAGACAATCGGCATTGATTCGATCAAAAGTTTTAAAACAAGGATTTCTGCAATTTAAATGTTCATTATATTTTTACGACTCACTTCTATTTACGACTATTGTTATTTAGGAACACAATTTCTTCTTGGATCGCTATTTTGAAATTTGATGACAACTCAAAGTTTATGACCGGCATTTGAACGCAAATAAATTAGAATTGATAAACGATACAAATGTTGCAATATATCCGAAATGGAGAATAGTTCGAAATAAACATGCATTGTTGGCTGATACATCACTTTAAATTAAATTTTGACTTTATACAACATTTTTTTTTCAAAAATAAACAATTCGTTTCATCAGCGCCTTGTTTTCATATCACACACATTTCAGAAGTTTTATATTGTTTCAACGCATTGATTCTAACATTATTTTCTATAGCCGCGGTTACAGATCTGGTACTCGTTACGCTTTTTCGCGTGACTTCAAGAAGCATGGTGTCATTGCCCTTTCTACCTACTTGAAGGTCTACAAGGTTGGTGATATTGTTGACATCAAGGCCAACGGTTCTATCCAGAAAGGTATGCCCCACAAGTTTTACCACGGTAAGACTGGTATTGTCTACAACGTCACCAAGTCTTCCGTCGGTGTCATTGTTCAGAAGGTTGTTGGTAACAGATACCTTGAGAAGCGTGTCAACCTCCGTGTCGAGCACGTTAAGCACTCCAAGTGCAGACAGGAGTTTCTAAACCGTGTCAAGACCAACGCTCAGCTGAAGGCTGCTGCCAAGGCCAAGGGTGAGACTGTCCAGCTCAAGAGACAACCCGTCAAGCCCAGAGAGGAGCGTGTCGTTGCTGTTTCCTCCAACGTCCCTGAAACCATCACTCCTATTCCTTACGAAACCTACATTTAAACAAGTTGTTAAATATGATTTTTTATTTAGTGTAATTCAATTTTGTGTGTCTTTTTTGGTCTTTTTTTTTGGTGGAAGTAATGTGCAATTTTGACTTTGAAAAATGTTTGAATTATTATGTGAAGAAGCTTTTTTTTTATTTTTATCTTCTTTGACAGGTCGTGATAATTAAAATAATATGTGTCACAATACACCTTCCCGCGTTTCATATACTTCAAAACGGTGTCATGCGTCGTCACAAACATGCTGATGCCCAAATGTGAATAATGTCAGAATATTACACTACACCCTACAAAGCAGGGAATTATGAAACGTGAGACATCAGTTAGGAAACGAAGCCGCCAGAAACATGATAGACCTCTGTTACACTAAGGAACCAAACGAGGGTTATATAAACCCTCGGATTCCCCCAAGGTGAGAGAGCAGAGAGAGATCACTCAAGTCTTGATAAACCCGACTCTCCTATACATTCAGTATTCAATTTCATTTCAATTTCATTTCAATTTCATTTCAATTTCAAGGATCGATCACGAACCTTTCATATCATCAAGTTCTGGCGTTTTAAGTTATATCATTGGATTCATATCAACTATACATTCATTCTCTTTTCTTAAAATAAACTTATTTTTTTCGTTAATCTTGTGGATTTAAGCCCAGTAATCTTGGTTCAGCAATCTGACTCGTGACAATATGTAAACTTTTTATTTTCAAAGTCTTCGATGTAAAATATAACTTTGGTGATACTTAGCCTGAACAGATAAGATTGTGACTTATGCCTCAATTAAAAGTTTTTTTTTCAACACTGAAAGTTGATCTCACATAACATATTTGAAATCTTAATTATGATAAAAAGTCATATCAGCAATAACTATAGTATAGATAGAAAATCTGATTATTGTCCTTACATCACACAGTTACATAATTAAAATAATAATAATAAAGATATACAAAAAAGACATGGAATTCAAAAACATTTATCTTTATGAGACTTTAAAATTAGCGTTTTCAGCGCGCTTTGAGTGTTTCAGGCATTCTTATAACTATAGCATTTTTATTTTTTTTTTATTTTCAAATGAAGAAATGGAAATTCTTTTTAGCGTTTTGGGAATCACATTTTTATGAAGAGAAGAACTTGTAGAGTGTGTACGACGCTTATTGGACTGTTTTTTTTCAGTCTCGTTCACCCCATGCACAGAAATCGATACTGGTAGAGCTGTATAAAACCTGGCACGGGGCGGTACGAGAGAGACGTTGAGCAACAACTCAGATCTAGCTCTAAAAGGTACGAGGCAAGGACGCTGGGAATAGGAAGGAGGTAGGTGACTATATAATTCATATTAATCATTATATAACACTAAGCGAGAATAAGAAAAGATATTACTACTACTACTACTACTACTACTACTACTACTACTACTACTACTACTACTACTACTACTACTACTACTACTACTATTACTACTACTACTACTACTACTACTACTACTACTACTACTACTACTACTACTACTACTACTACTACTACTACTACTAAACACTGTTGATAAGAACAAAAAGTCAATCATACTATAAAGTCTTGATATTATTAAACAATTGAAAAAAAGTATTTTTGGTTTCTTATTGAATGTATATTGCAAGAAATTTGTACATATATTTGCAAATAGCATAAAAATGGTTTGTATGTACTTTTTTTTTTTTGTGGTAATTAGTTTTTCTTTTTTGTTATTATGCAAATCATTAAACAAATTTTTACACTGAAATTTATATTTCACAAAAACAAAATGATTCAAAATCTTACATTTTGTATTTGCTTTTTGCTATTATTTTATTATTCCCTACACATCAATAGTAGCAAGTTTACATGGTAATCACAAAGTGTATTTTAGAAAGAACAAAAAAATCTATTCATTTATCCATGTAACTTAATTATTGAATAGTTTATTTATTTACTTTTATCAAAATATTATCAATGAAACAAAATCATCTCCTCATATCAATCATTGTTATTTTCCCCATCTTTTGTCAAGTCATTAAGGTTAATTGTAAAACACAGATGGTGTCTAAATTAGAGTGTGCTGCCACACTAAACTTTTTCAAAAAAAAAAGCAAGTTTAAACTCGGAAGCCTCAACTCAATACTTTTTTTTTTTTTTTCAATCTCATAAAATTTATTAAAAGAAAAAAAAACTAGATTATTTTTTTCGTATGCTCGTATAAACTAAAAATAAATATTAATAAAAAAATAAAACAGACAACGAAAGCCCTAGTTCGATATGAGGCTCCAAGCTAGTGTAACAGGGTCTTTTTTTTAAATCTAGATTTTAATTTTAATTTTAATATTTTTTTAACATTGTATCACCAGGTACCATTGGTATGTAACACCATGAAAAAAATAGTTAGACTAGCTTTGATGAGTTTTCAATTTCCGTATCAATCGTAACACTCGTACGATTGCGTTCCAGAGTGGATATGAGGTCAGAAGCATGTTGTTTGTATGCTGCTGCTGCCTCGTCTTCTTTTACCGCTGAAAATGACGAATTTATGTTTTTTCCCTCACTCCTGTCATTCTCATCGTCCTGTGATACAGGAATTACTATCTCGGAAAGAATTGCATAAATTTCAAGTGTACTTTGCCAATCTTTCATCAACTCGTAGTCTAATCAGTAGGGTTAATAATTGTTTTGAAAAAAAAAAAAAGAAATAAAATAACAACTGAAAGACACTTACAGTGCGCCGCAGTGCGAAAATGCTTGACCGCATCATAGTAAAGATTTTTGACAGTTCGCTCCCTACCACCAAATACGGGTACCGATTCAATGCCCTTCTTGGCCAGATTGCTGCTGAGTCTAAATGAGGCCTGGGCTAAAGCTTTATACGCATCTGCCAGCATCGATGCAACTTGACACTCAATAATCTAAAACAAAAAAAAAAAATTAGTTTATCAACTTGCGAAAAAAGCAAAAAAAAAAAAAAAAAAAAAAAATAACATAGATTTTCTCACCCTTGGCATAACTCCATCGAGCAGCGCAAGCGCGTCTTCTGGCTCATTATTGGCTGTTGAAATGACCGCCAATAATATAACACCCTCGCATGCAAACTGCGCAAGCCCTACTGTGTCTGCAGTTTTTATGATTCGTAGCACCAGCGATACTGCTCGTGATGGCATCCCGTCTGAGCTACCGTTGGCAGCGGCTGTTGTTGCCTCATTCCGGCTAGACAACAAGTTATGAGACCCCGCATCGGACCTCAGTGTGTTGCTGTAGACAAGCTGCTTCGCATACAAAACCATCAAACGCACCTGGTAGAATAAATCAGGTTTGCTCTCGCCCCTACGCTCAGCCTCTTCCAGATTTTCCCACACCGCCTCCAGTGCTGTTGACACATTTCCGCTTTTGAGCTCCCACACCCGTCGATAGTACTCAATGTCATGCGCCACCTCAGTAACTGCAGCAGCAACACCTGATAATTTCTGAAGCAAGTACTTGGCCTCCTGTAATTTACCCTCATTAAGCCGACAAGCCAAATGTAGTAGCAAAAACTTTGGATACCATAACTGCTGGTGCCATTGCGAACCATGAGCCATGTGTCTTAGCGACCCGAGCAACTCAAAGCACTCTAGTAGTCGGCCCTGTGAAAAGTGTAGCTTTGCTTTACGAACTCCCATTTCGATTGTCAACAAAGTGTTCAAGTTGCGCCCCGGAAGCTGTGCGTAAAGGTCCAAAGACTGATGCGCAAGCGTTGTACTACCACATCTTGTCCACAAGCTCGCCGCTACTAGTGCCATATTTCCTGCCGCAAACGCCGAGTTAGAAACTACATTAATATATGTGCTTTTTATGAGTGATTCAAACGCTTGTGTCAAGGACCCGCCTGATGACACTATCTGCTCGACCTCGCTCTGATAAGAAAGAGAATATAAAGAAAATGAGGTCTCCTTAGCACGAATACGTAGAAACTGCGAGATCTGTTCTTGTGATGATAAAGATGCTGGTGGTTTACAGTCACGATGAGATTGTAAGAATGAGTAGAGCCATGACAAAATGTAGTTTAAACAGTGGTTATCCTTGTTTTCGCGCGCCACGGTGATTGCTTCATCTACAGCCTTCATTGCTTCCAAGTAAAACCCAAACTCAGCTTGTAGAGTCGCCAAAGTAAATAGGGCGTACTGATAATGGGTACGCCCCCGGCTGTTCATAGTATAGTCGTAGAACCGGTGGAGATGATCAAATGCTGCTTCATAGTCTTTGTCTCTAAAAGCGTCAAGATATTGAACGTAATGGGCTGACATTGGTAACGCCTTGTTTGTAGCAATCATGTTTTGTAAAATGTATCGAATTTCATCAGGCAGTGTACCCCCGTACCGTTCAAACACATCGATTTGAAACTCAAGCAGTGTCTCAAGATTTTCAGCAGCAATACAATGCATTGGCGGCGGTTTTGGAATAAGGCTCTTCAAAAAATCAAAGCTCTCACTGTCGTCATTATCACCACTGGTGATCCCTTCATCGAGCCCATCGATCTCTAAAGTTGTCAGCTTCGTACCTTCTTTCTTTAATAAATTCATTCGATCACGCACTCCTTCCCAATGCTTCCGGTATGGCTCTCGGAATGTCTCAATGTACTCCCACAAATGCAGCATTGCATCAAAACTGAGACTGTCAAAAGCGAGGAAACAGCGCTTGCAAAACGATCCTAGCAGTGAAGACTGTCGAAGTACAGCATTTCCACCTATTTGACCAATCACTGGAAGACCTTCATCAGTCTCTGTCTTGTCGGGGTCATCTCGAATTAAGTATTCGTTAATCCTGCTCATGAATGTATGTAAACTGTCGAGTGAGGTCATTCGAAACAAAAAGTCAACAAGAAAGTCAAACATTGAGAGACCCGGCTTGCGAGAGCACAGAGAAGACATGAAGGCTTCCAATTGTTGAAGATCGCGGTCAAGTATCTGAATTTCAGGTTGTGCTGAAGCAGATGATGACTGCTGGTGTAGAGGATCAATAAAGTTAACAAGGTTGCACATCAGCTTCATTTTGCTTCGCGGAGGGACAATGCCATCACAATAGAGAAGTATAGCAGCTACAATTGACACCTTGTAAGGAGTCAAAAATTTAACTATCACTATTTCTGATTCCATTTTGTCAATAATTGTGTGTTGGTGTGAGAACTCGTTGATCAAAATGTTGCAACCGACTAGATTTTTTTTCCCTTCAACCATTTATCGTCCCAAAACTGTACATATACGTATAATAAAGAAATATACACAACAAATATTGAAAAACAACGTACGCAAGTACAAAACTAGTAATAATAGATATTTCGTGTAGTTATATTGTTATAGCAAGACTATCAAACAAATATATGATATCAATCAAAATTTTATATGATATTAGTAGTTTTTCAACTCTTAAAAAATATTTCATCGTATGGATATGACATGGTCAGGTGACTGTTAAAGTCATTAAACTCGTCGAGTTGAAACGGCTTGTAATTCAGAGGAGTAGACAATGTTTCTATCATTGGTGCATTAAAATACAACTGCTGCTCATCCATTAACTCAGAAATAATGACTTCAAGTTCAAAGTTTATTCGAGGTATAGTGAGGTTGATATTAGTGTTATTCGTACAGGTGTTTGTCTTGTCTGAAATAACACTTGTTGTAGTCTGACAAGAACGTTTCACTCCACTCTTTGTTAGTTTCTTTCTGATCAAACTTTTTGACTGTTTTTTGATGCTGCAGCTTGATGGCTTTGGCAATGAAACTTTTTTTCTGGGATTGTAACGATAATTAGGATAAACTGAAGCGTGCCAGCACGCTTCGAGAAAAGCAAGATATCTGAAGTAATGTTTAAACATATCATCATTGTAGTTTTTCCAGATATCGCTCATCAAATTTGAACACTCAATAGTGCTAATGTTAAGTTTTTCAAACATTTTATGAAGCATACTCCGCGCACAAATAAAGCTGTTGGTTGGTCGAGGAATTGCTTTATCCTCTGTAGCATTTCTTTTTCTTTTCTTGGGTGCTTGTGTTTCTGAAAATTTGTTGTTTGCGCCATCGTAAAACAGAAAATCAGATTTGATCTGTCTTTTTTCCTTAGGTTCATTGAACTTTGATGTAGCTGAGGGAAATGACTCGGGATTGAATAATTTCTTTAATACATTATCGGATTTATCCGATTTCTTTGGAAGTTGTGACTTTCTGCTGTACAAAATTGGTGTCGAAGGTTTGCTAAATAAATCCATGATGGCAATTAGAAGAGATGCAGATAATACTTATGTTTAATGAAAGTTATTTTAAAAAGTTGAAACGAAATGCAAGAAATAAATGAAGTTTTATATGACTTTATTTTCCATGAGTTGAGGCTCGTAAATATGACTGCCAGTATTTTTAGTGTTCTGCAATTTAACACCCTTGATTCATGATATTATGAACAAAAATTTTGATTCTAAATTCTAGCTCAAATTGTTTAATTGTGTAACTTGTTAACCGTTTATGGGTAATATGTTGCTTTAATGAGCTAGACTATAATAGCATCTCAAAGATGATAATACCAATTTTTTTTTTATCACACAGTTGAAGGTTGTGATAAAAATTAAACCTATTTTTACAATTCTTGTTTTACACCGCTCACACATACTATTGTAGATTTTAATTATATAACAGGTGGTACATAAATAAAATTTCTAGATTTTTTAAACTAAAAACTTGCGTAAATTATCAAAATTGATGACGCATAAAAAGAACATGGGATTACACAAAAAGAAACTTCTCAGGTGTCTGATTAATATACCATCCTGAAATCAAGTCATCTAAAAAGCTTTAATAGCAGCGACAATACATTCAAAACCCTATTACTGATTAGAATACTTTTATAAAGGTGTATCATATTTATAACTAAAGCCGCTTTTGTAGCAGTTCTGATTGTCTTAAAAAAACTAATTAAATGGGGCATCAGCCCCAAAAACAGTATCTCGATCTTGAAACCCAACTGATTTTGAAATTAAATTAGCCGATAAAAACTACGTATACTTTACACCCCAGCTCCCAGCAACTTTAAATTTTCACACATCGACAGCCTTATCATAACATTTTAATCTGAGCAGATGAAAAAGAATCTCATCCAGATTCTATATATATATATATAAATACGTATTAGACAATTTGAAATCCATTAAAAATTCCATACAATCTTTTTTATAGTGGTATTTTTAAGTTTTTTTTTAAAAGCTTGCCATGAACTCATACTAGCAATTTTTTATCATAGTACTGTATATAAATAAATAAATCAATTGAAAAATAGGTTAATGAAATGTAGAAATATAGCTCACTCATACTGGTACTTTTTTTTTTTTTTAATTACTTGATGTTATAGATAAAAGATGATCATGAAATAAATATGTTGAAACACTTGAAGAGCCCTAAGCTCGAATTTTAATGTCGTTAAATCTTTAAAATACAAATTTTGAATGTAAAACAATTTTCTTGATTTTTATTTACTTATTTATTTAATTTTTTTTACATCAACTTTTCTATGATGATATTATTAACAAGTGAGATTGTCTCTATACGTAAAACGTCATGACAACGAACCACCTAGCCTTCAAAATCCACATTTTAGACCCTGTTATCAACACAACACTTCTCTATTATAAGGGGTTCAATGTATTTTTTTTTAAAAAAAAATTTTTAAACAAAAGTTTTATCAAATGGCCTCAAAACTAATAAGTTAATTAGTCAAGTAATCTAATGTTTTTTTTTTTTTTTTTTTTTTTTTTGGTTCAATAGGCTTCTTACGTTGTGATCCTTAAAATTAACAGGTTATTTTAAAGTAACTAAGAAATAATAATAATAATAATAATAATAATAAATAATAATAATAATAATAATAATAAATAATAATAATAATAATAATAAT
>QVTG01000384.1:0-13253 GCA_013305925.1 Geotrichum reessii
ATTTATTTATTTATTATTTATTTATTTATTTATTTATTTATTTATTTATTTATTTATTTATTTATTTATTTATTTATTTTATTTATTATTTATTTATTTATTTATTTATTTAATAGAAATAAACGTCGATAAAAATAGCAACGACAAAAATGGCTTTTTTTTTTCAAAATAAAAAGGAACTGAAAACCCCACACGTGACCCCAGACATCATATGGTCGCCAAACAAAAGGGTTAACCACTGTACCAAGAGCTGTGATAGAAAACATAACCTGCATTTAACCACATATGATGTGCATTTATTTTGAGTATGTAAACACACACCCAAAAACAAAATGTGATTTATTATTTATTGTTTTATTTTTGAGGCAACAGAGAAGGAGGAGGAGGGGGTGATATGAGACAACCACGAAAAAACTCGTGTGAAAAAAAAGAGAAAACCTTAAATTTGTCACTTTTAGATTAACTTTAGCCAACCCTCAAAGCCAAGTTTGATAACCCCGGTTCTAATGGCCGTTACTGTAGCAATTAGAACAAAAAGGTTAGCATGTTGTACGTCATCGGCCACAATTGCATTAACACCGAAAGTGCTCATGTATAAACTCCGTCATACTAACCACACCTAACCCTGCTCTGTGTTAACGAGTGATAATCGTTCAATTTTCAAGCCAAATTGCAGCCTATCTGAGCCAAGCTTGTCTGCTAACCTTTTGTGGTTAACCTGTCGTCACTGAGTAGTTAGCCTATACTGAATGTATTTCGCTTGTTTGAGTTTAGTGACTACATGAAAAATAACCAATTTTTTTTTTTTTTTTTACAAAAAAGCTATTTTGGTAATCCATGAATTGTAGACATAAATGGAAAAATCCCTTTTTAAATGTTTTGTGTGTTTTTTTTTTATAAAAATTCTTCTTCTTCTCCTTTTTATTTCTTTTCTCTCTCTTTTTTCCTTTTTGTTTATCCAAACAAAAAAATAAACACACTCGTTACTACCATGAAGTTCTCTTCAGCTGTTCTTCTGGCACTGGCCTCGTACGCCACGGCCGATGTCGTCAAATGCTCTTCTTCTCAGCAGTGTCCCGAGGACAAGCCCTGTTGCTCGCTTTACGGTGAGTGCGGTACCGGTTCTTACTGCTTGGGCCCATGCAACCCCAAGTTCTCCTACAACCTGACCTCCTGCGCCCCTGCTCCTATCTGCAAATCTGGCGACCACCCTTTCACCTCCACCAACAAAATTATCAGCAACACAAAGTATCTTGGTGATGCCGATCAGTACGACTTTGTTGTCAACAACGACATTCTCTCCTTTGACAACTCCATCTTGCTCACCATGGCTAACGGCTCTACCGGTACTGTTCTTACTTCCACCAGAGCTATTTGGTACGGAAAGGTTTCTGCCACCCTCAAGACTTCTAGAACTCAGGGTGTTGTCTCTTCTTTCATTCTCATGTCCGGCGTTAGAGATGAGATTGATTACGAATTTGTTGGCTCTTTCCTCGAAACCGCACAGACTAACTTTTACTGGCAGGAGGTTCTCGACTACACTCACTCCCGCAACATCTCTCTCAGCGACACCTTTGAAAACTTCCACACTTATGAAATCGATTGGACTCAAGACACCATTACTTGGTCTATCGATGGCCAAGTCGGCCGTGTTTTGAAACGTGAGGACACTTACAACACCACCACTCAAAGATACGACTTCCCTCAAACTCCCTCATTCATTCAGGTTTCGCTCTGGCCTGGTGGACTTGCTTCTAACCCCGAGGGTACCAGAAACTGGGCTGGTGGTTACGTCGACTGGAACGCTCAAGATCTCCATGATCCTGGTTACTTCTATGTCACTTTGAAAGATATTTCTATCAACTGTTATGACCCCCCCTCCGGCACTAAATCTGATGGTGATAAGTCTTACGTTTACACTGATGCTGCAGGTCTCTCTGATAATATCAAGCTTAGTGGTCAAGGTACCGTTCTTGGTTCATTTGAGGCTGTTGGCTTCGACATGAATAAGGGCAGCGACAGTGAGCTTTCCGATGTCTCTGGAAGTGTTCCTACTGGTATCGGTTCTGGTAACAATCACAGTGCTGATGATTCTTCTGATATTCCCACTGCTTCTGTTATTTCCATTTCTTCTGCTAAGAAGACTACCTCTTCTGTCTCTCTTGCTGATGTCACTGGTACTGTCTCTTCTACTTCTAAGCCTGTTATTTCTTCTACCAAGAAGTCTTCCACTGACGGGGCTGATGCTACTTCTTCTGCCGCCGCTAAATCTACAGATTCTTCTAATTCTTCTGATTCTGCTGATTCTTCTTCTTCTGCTGCTGCTGCCTCTTCCTCTGTGGCTGGTGGTTTCGAGCAGTCTGCTAAGACTACTACTTCTGCTGTATCTGCCAACAGTGGTGTTAAGGCTTTTGCCTCCACCTGTGCTCTTGGTGTTTCTGCTCTGGTTGCCCTTCTTTTCATTTAAAAAGACTGATGATTGCAAGCAATCAACACCCAAACCTAACGCCCCATTTTACTAAAAATTTGGATTTATTAAAGTTATATTTATCCGGTATCTACATAAACTACATTTAATTCTGTTTCTGTTTAATTTTTTTTCATTATTATATAAATCTTTTTATTAATTAGAACATAGTTTTTTTTATGAGCGTTCAATATAGAGGTAATTTTTTATTTTTAATGAGCTAAATTTGTCATACGTTTATGATAATTTCAATTTTTTTTTTTAAAAAAAAAAAGAGACCAATTGCGGTTTATAAATATCGTAGCTCAGTTATATTATTATTATTTTTTAATTTTTTTTTTCATTTATAAATTAACCAAATGAACATATTTCTTTTCGTTTGCTTGTATTTAAAAATAAAAAAAATATATAAAAAAAAAAAATCATTATTCCAGGAGGGCATAATAAAATAACGATGTAAAATCATCATGTTTTCCTCCCCCTTTTAATGTTTTTTTTTTTTGGGGGGATGAAAAAAAAAAAAAAAACCTGAATGCAAAACTTAAAATACGATTGTTCCTTGTTTATATTATCAAAAAAAAAAAAAAAAAAAAAAAAATTGTTTGCGCGAATATAACTGGTTTACATCTGAATTGGCTATAATCTTTCTGTTTATTTTTTTTTTTTGAAAAAAACCATGAGATGTCACTACATAGTAGTTCAGTAAAAAAAAAAAATCGTTTCAACAGCTTGTTATCAAAATTCAATTAATATAGTAAAATTATGTATAGCGACAATATTAAGTTAATTTCATTAAACATTTAAAACCAAAAATAATTATCAATAATAAATAATGAATAAACAGAATTTCAAATCTATACGGCACACAAGTACACATATACCAAAATCAATTTATTCAATCTTTACCAAAAAAAGAAAAAAAAGAAAAAAAAGAAAAAAAAAATCAATCAAGTATATATCCGTATCATTTCCCATTTTAGAACTTAGTTAATTATTCAGTAGATTTACATAAACAATTAATAAATCAACACTCAAGTGTATCAGCCCGAGTTCCCCCCAACTTATCCTCGCTGGCTTTGGGGTCTCTTCAGCCTTGCAGTTCTCAATAAAGCCTCCATTGTCTTGCTGATATTTTATTGTTTTTGTAGTTGGAACTCTTTTTGAGTTCACTTGTCTTTTATCTATTTATTTAATTTATTCAAAAATTTTTTCCTTTTTTTTTTTTTTTTACTTTCTTTAATCTTTATCAAATCTATTTTTGTAAGCATAAAAAAATCAATCTAAGAAAAATCCACGTATACCAATTGTCAGATGCGTGTTAAAGTGTATTGGGCTCTTAAACTCGAGTATAGCTGTCCAATTCTTTTCTTTTTGCCGCTTTGTCTTTGGGCTTTTGCCATTAGGTCTAATCCCTCTGGCATATAAATCTCTGCTATTGATTGTAGGCTGCATAGTGTAACAAAAAAGCCATCATGAAACAACATTGTACCATCCTCGAGAGTCGCAACAAAAAGCATACGGCTGAAAAAGCCGCTTAAAAAAAATGTCGGTACTATCAGAAAGCCCGCCGAAAAATATGTTAAAAAATTTATTCTCAAAGAGAAAGAAATTGTTTTAAATTGCAAAGAGAGAGAGAGAGAGAAAAAAAAAGAGGATGCTGCGAGATGGTGCTCCTTAAGGAGGTTCGCGACGTGTTAAGCCAACTACAAGCCAAAGCTAACTTAAAGAAAACAGAAGGAAAAAAGTTAAAAAAAAGTTGCAAAGCTTGATGAAAAAAAAAGAAAACACATGAAGAGCAAGTCTAAGTATTAGAGAAGCGTATTCAACAAATAAAAGGTAAATGCTCTGAAATTACCAAGGTGATGAAAAAACTTGATGATACCGTAAAATCCAAAATCAGGAAGTTTGGTAAGCAAGCACAATTGACATTTACAAAGACTCATAGAACCAAACAGGACGCTGAGAAAGCCGAAGCTCATGCAGGTATTATCAGCAGCAAATTTAACAATATTGGAAAAAAAAAAGTAAGAAGAAAAACTTGGCAAGTTTACAATGGCTATCGACAGCTATTTAAAGAGAAACTTGAAGGTGAGTTAAGTTATGAATATGTTCAATTTACAAAGCAGACAGATTTAAAAAAAAAAAAAAGTTAATGACAATGAATAGAGCGAAGTGAGTGAAGAAGAAAATAACCGTTACACTCAACACAAACAAGCAAGTATCGAGCAGTATTGCACGTGAATTTGATATTTTTGAGCATTCACAGTGATTGATGACTGCTAACAGAAAGGGACCCAAAGTTGTAGCTGTAAATGCCAACACAAAATCTAAGCAACCTGAGCCTCAAAGAAAGGCATAAAGAGTTCGAATTCTAGATCTCACTGAACTAAAAAAAAAAAGTACAAAGAAAATTTGCGTACCCAATACCAGGATAAAAAGCCAGCAGTAAAGCTCATCTGAAACTAAAATAGCGGCATCATTACAGTTATCACTAAATTTAAAAAATGTTTAATATGAGTGTGATAAGTGGATTAAAAGAATTAATTGAACCCAGAATTTCAGGTCATTTGAGAAAAGAATTGGCCTGAATTGGTTGTCAAAAACTTCATAACAAAAACTTTCAACGTCGCTAAAGAGGACTTGTAAGAGTCTTCAGGGGTCAAGTTTAGAATCAATCTCATCAGAATGCAAACCGACCCCACGACTCTAAAAAATACACACCTCTTGATGTTTGAAAATGAGGAGCACAGATCCAACGTACGAATGCGAGATCCGATTATCAGATACAGGCTACAACTATTTCAATATAAGTCCCGCCCTAAAAGTGTTAAAAATGGCAACCGTAAACCGACAAAAAAATAGTGTTTGGCAAATTAGACACATTAAAATTATTAGGAATATTAGGCGTATTATGGTGACTCTGAGCGGTACCAAGTCCGTGGTAAGTCATTATAATGGAAAATGCAGAGAAAATAGGGTTGTTGACATGAAATTAAATGCAAGAAAAGCCAGTCTAGCAAAAGTCGTGTTCCTGGTCAGTCAACACTGGGGTCTTCTAGACATGGTTCTGTCTGAGGACGATACAAAGACAGGAGAAAACTATATCAAGAGTGAAAGGGTTTTTTTGAGATATAGCGCGAAGGTTAAAGTCAAGTGGTCAGAGGCTTGCTTTTATTTTTCAGGGGAAGATGTTGATGCTACTTTTTTTCTCCACCTTTTGAATAAATAAAAAAAAAGAACAAAAAAGTCGGTTCAAAGGTTCGCTTTTGCATTGCTGTTTACAATTTTTTTTTCAACGTCTGCTTCGGCAGTTGTTGCTTTCTGGCTAAACCGACCGTACCAAGGTCAGCCATGCAGTAAGATAAAACATTACAAAATTCATACTGTTCGTGGTACCTCCACTCTTATGATTGTGTCAACATTCCTTTGCTGTGGTAGATGTCGGATAAGTCATAATTGCAAGATGCTGGTCCACCATGCAAGACACTGGCTGTAACGAGTTGAAAAAAATAACAACGACCGGGTCTCTTTTTATTTTATTTTTGAAACAGCCAGTATGATGTTTTAATGATTTCATTAAATCTTACCAATGGTTATCCTGTTTTTTTTTTTTTTTCTTTCTCTGCGCGACTTTTCTAATCAAACGTGTGCCCTTCCAGTCTTTTACAAGCCTTTTTAAACAAGAGTCTGACCACTGTTAATTTCAGTTCCAGAATCTATGACAATGGATAAATCAGTACCCTGTTTTCAGGTTGTTTTTTTTTTTTTAAAAAAAAAAAAGTTGCTTACAATCAAAGTGTGAAATTTTCTTCGACTCTCATGGACGACCGCATCTATTATCTACTTTTGTCGCTACTTGATGAGAACAGCAAAATATGCATTGTTACTAACTGCCTCGTAGTAAAAAAAAAAAAAAAAAAAAGACGTTTTTGCATTTTAAGCAGTATTATAATGTATAATCTATGAAAATTGATTTGGGGTTGCTATTCGCTGCTGTCGAGACAGCTAACCAATGGCTTAAACTATTATAAGACTGACAGTGTTTGATATTCATTTTATCGACTTTTATATTCCTGCAATCTGTTTGGTTCATGAATCTCCAATCAAGCAAACTATTGGCAATAAAGTTGAGATAATGAGTCTAAGAGCTTGACTACCGCTCTAGCACACTTTGTGATATCAAACAGGGCATCACCTAAGCACGTGTTCAACTGTTTCCAGTTGTCTACATTTGCAGTAATGATCTCTCTTAATGATACATCTTATTTATAAATACTTTAATTTCTCCAAGAGTGCTATAACATGTTTCTAGCAAAAATAGCTTGCTCTAAATATGGTAAAACTTAGCATTTATTAATAGTTTCAACGAGTCAAGTTAATGTTATATAACGCTCGTTGAGAACAATAGTGATGTTGTCAAAGACCCCCCATAATCATCCTTTTACCTTTTTAAGCCTTTAAATTTTTTTCATTGTACTATTATTTACACTTTGAATGAAACTTAAATGAAAAAAAAAATTAAAATGGTAAAGAAATAAACGCTCAAGCGGAGGCTACCGTAATCAAACGCTGGAAATTGATGAGATCTATAATTGACAACTAATTTTGTTCCTTATTTTTTTATGATACCAAAAAACAAAAAACCAATACTTAAAAATTTTGATGTTTAAAAGGTGGATAGATTAAAATATCATAGTTTTTGCAAAGTTGTTTAATTTGTTCTGATTTATTGTTAATCAAGTTTTAAAAATTAGAAAAATTAAAGATCAAAAATAGTGACTTTAAAATAAAAGTTTAAAAATAACTATTTTTTGACATGTTTTTTGCAAAAGATGAAGCCCAAAAGTAACCATTTTTTACAAGTAAAAGTTCAAAAGTAACGTTATTAAAAGTTTGAATTTAAAAAACTAACCACTTTTTGATGAAAGTAGCTAGTTTTGAACTTCTTTTTAAAATATCATTGTTTTTGAACTTAAAATTGTAAAAGTATTCATTTTTGACTCTTAATTTTAGAAAGTTGTTATTTCTGGCCTCTTTTTGCATTAATATTGTTACTTTTGGACATTTTATTTCAAAATTTAACTATTTTTGACCCCTGTTTTCACAATATAGTTATTTTTGACCTTCTTTTGCAGAAGTGATTATTTTTGACATTTAAAATCAAAAATTGACTATTTTTGACCTTTTTGAAACAAAACATTTTTTTCAAAATAAGACTTAAAGTAAAGGAAATAACTCAAAATATAGTCATAAGCTGAACGTAAGTCTTTTTTTTCTATAAAACCAAAAATCACACGTATTATAATAGAGCTGGTCTGGCAACCACAGTCATCTTTAAGTGCTTTTTTTTTTCGATTGAATAAATAAAACCTTTTGATTGGTTTTACATCAGACATTCACCGAGTCAACACGATAATATAGATATATAATGAATACATTAAATATAAAAGTTTTTGCCTTTACGACACTTTAAAATTAACTTTGTTAGCGCGCATCAAGAATTCTAGTCTTTGATGTCGCTCAATTTCTAGAAATCTCAGAAAATCTCATTCACTCCGCAGATTCAAAAAGAAAATTTTTATGAATATTGTTAAAAGTGCATTTGATATCAATGTTACTAGTACGAGTCACATAATACCATCTTTGATTTTGTTCAGTTTAGCTCACTAGCTTTGCAATTCATTAACAGTTAAAAATTCATCACAACCATTAAACCGTTGTTTTAGAATTGTATCTGTTGTCAAACCTACAAAATTTTATTTGATTCCTTTTGTTAAATAATTTACGAGGTTAGTTAAGCAAATTAATTAAATGATAAGATATCACAAAAGTTTCCAATTTGTAGAGCTTTCTCAAAATGACAGTCAGGTCTTAACAAAAATTCTTGATATTATTATCACGCTCAAACTCATAAAAAAGTACAGTGACAGGTTTACGGAATAAGCTGTTGTTTCATGCGAACTTGAGTTCTATTTTTTCTATTTTACTTGGTCTTAAAGCTTTCTACGAAACTTGCTTGTACAAACTTTTCTCAATCTCACATGTCTTTAGCTTTGGCAAAAAAAAAAAAAAAAAAGATTTCAGAAAAGCATGGTTTAACGCATTCATATCAATCATAATTTTGTATGTGTATTTTTAGCGGCAGAATGCTTTGCTATCTAGTCATTTTGGACATCAAATTTTGACTTTTATTTGGCTTAAATTCATTTTTTATTCTTGTTTGTGGTTTAAAAAATCATTGGTAAGATTTTTATTTTATCAGCTTTTTTTTTGTGACAAGCATGGTCTAACATCTGCGCCCAAAACTACGAAAAAGTATTGTTGAGGATCAAATACCTAAAAAAAAAACTTATAAACCTTTTCAGATATAAATAAATTATTGTAAATTTAAAACTCAGAAATATTTTCAAATTAAAAGTAGAGCAAAATGATTCTATAAAAGACTTACATATTTGCTTACAGAGAGGTTAGACACTATCTTAAGTTGAAATGTGTTATAATCACTGGCTGTATTTTTATCTAGTGTAAATAAGGCAGATCAAAAAACAATAAGACTTGGTTTTTTTTTAGATTTAAACTTGGATGGAAGTATAAATTGTTTCTAATGTTCAATTCAAGAAAGTAATTAACACTCATATATTTTTGAGCAAAAATCCTATTGTTGTGCATGTAATTTTTGAGTTGTATGTTGTTCTATTTCCTTAATCAGAATAGTCTTTTTGTTCTAACAGCAAAACATACAATAATTTTACGTTATTATTACTTGTATTTCTTCTGGTACGATTTCTAGTTTAATCAATAGTTATCAAAAAAAAAAAGAAAATCACGTTACATAAAAAAAAAATCTCTTTTTTCAAATATTTTCTCTTATCGAACCAGAAAAAAATTTGTGATTCATGATGATCACGTAATATAGCATCTTACTTTTAATTAGCTATCTATCACGTGATTATCATGAATTACAAATTTTCAGTTAGCATAGTTATAACCCAAATTGTTGTAATTCCCATAAGATAAGTGCGTGTTAGTCGGCATTTATTTATGTAAGCTATAAATCCAAATGCAATTAAAAAAATGTCTGAGAAAAGCGTTTTACCAATAAAACGTTTTTTTGATATGTATATTTAATGTGACGCGTTTGTCAATAGAAAATAAAGTTCCAATGGCTTAAATGTTGTTGATTTTAAGCGAGAAATAATCTCCGTTGGAACTATAGTACAAACTTTAAAACTTTAATGATTCTGTCAAGTTTTTCCGGACCACAAAAAGTCGGTAATATTTATTTATTTTTTATTCTTGTCTTCTCGTTTTCTTTTTTTCTTCTTTTAGTATAGTTCATTAAAACTCGTCTCATCACATTTTTTCTTCATACCAATCAATTGGATACATTGGCAATTTGAAAAACCAAAAAAATTACAATCTCAGCCTTTCTTCATAAGTGTATTTACTTTCAAACAATATCAGTACCAATTTAAATCTTATTTAAGGTAAGAGTATAATCGTTTTCGTGAACATAAATTGTTTTTTTTTTCAATACCACGTTTGATTCAATCTCATTTAGACTTTGGTTTGTTAAAACATTCCAACATTCAGCTCACAAGTAAAACAGATCAATACCTCTACGTCAAGCTTATCCTGATAAAAGCATAATAGGCCGTTGATTCCTAACCTTGATAAAATACTTTTGTTCCTTCTCTTTCTACCGCAATTTAGACGTGAATACTAAAACTGAACGAGCACCATGTAATATATCACAAATAATTTGAAATACTAAATAAACTGATTTAACATAATTAAACTTGACTTCTAGAGTGAAATATAAACCTTATATATGTAAATACCCCCCTTCTTGCCTTAAAATTTTGATTTCTTCTTTTTACTTCATACTTCTTCTCATCAACAAAAAACACCCTTTCCACTTACTCTCAGAGTTAACACCCCTCATCACATCTTCAAAGCTCTCGAACTACTTTAAAACTTTCTACTTTATCAAATCAAAGTATGTATTACTTATCTTTGTGGCAATGTAACAAGTTTTTAACAAATCTCATGTTTCATCAACTATGAAAAAGTCCATGGTTCCCGGTGAAATTGATATTGATCAATTCAAACTTGAGTTGAGCATAAACGAAGCTGAAATTCGTGAAATGCAACTTAACTCACAACAATTGAATGCCAATTTTATGCCAAAAACTCCGGTCTTTAAAAAAGAAGCTCAGAATTTTGTTGTTACCGAGACACAAAAAATGACAATCATTAGTGACTTGGAGACTAGATATTGCAACAAAAAAGCTGAGTTTGATCAACTCAAAGTTGTTTTTGACAAGTTTAGTGAAGACTATGCTGACCTAACGGCAAAATTCAATAATATAAGAATTAAGGCCAATGTGGATGAGGCCAAAATGGAGCTTAATATGACCAAGCAAAAATGTAGTGCCGTTCAAAAACTGCTAAAACCCTTTGAAACTCAGCGTGGCAGCGACAACAAAATTCTCTCTACTCAAAACCAAGAGATCAAGGCTTATGAAACTCGTATTCAAAACTTGCAGTCTCAAAAAAATGCGAAAAAGAATGATCTAGCTAAGATCAATCAAAAGCTTGATGATGCTAAACTGTCACTTAAAACCGTTGAAAATCAACGCAAAAATGATCTTGCTGCTTTTCGAGAGGTCAAAAACAAGCTTGAGAATTCTCAATATCAAAAAATAAAAGCTAAGACCAAAGCAGAAAATATCAACAAAGAGCTCAAACTAAAAATTGAAAAAAAACAAGATGTTGAAAAAAATTTGAATAAAGCAGAAAAATATTTAAAAGATGCCGAAAAAAGAATAGAAAATGTTAAATACGAATTAATATATGTTGAGAATAAGTGCACAAAATCCAAAGAAACTGCTTCAGATTTAAAAAAAGAAATTGAGTCTCATGAAACCCAAAAACAAAATTTGAAAGCTCAGGTAAAATCAGCAAAAGAAGAATATGACAAGATAAACAAATTACTTCATACTGACAAAAAAGAGTACAACTCCATTACTACTCAAAACAGTAGCAAAGAGAGATCTCTTCAAGTTCCCTCCAGGAATAGCACATCAAATGAGGTTCATCAAAATGACACTCAGGTCGAAAAAGCAATGAAAAACGAACACTTTCAACTCTCTCAAGATATTTTCTCTCAAAAACAACAGCTTGTCTCTCAAAGCGTTTAAAGTTGGGGGTGAAAATGAGTTGAAAGAGGCCAAAGAGGCACTAGTTGTGATCAACCAACAAAAGAATGATTCTCTAGAAGAACTCAACCTCAATCAAGACCGTATTAAAATTTCCTATGATACTATTTCCGTTCCACAGGACAAGATTAAGGTTCTCTTTCAACAGGTTAAATCTCTTAAAGCTTGCAAAGAGAGAACTAAGGATGAGGTAGAAAGAGCCAAGAACATTCTCACTTTGACTACCAGAGAGGTTGATATTGCTCATGCTATTCAGCAAACGATTTTCACCAAAACCAAGTACGCAGAGTGTGTTTTATTACTTGCAATCAACAATTTTAAGACTCAAGAAACTATCAATAAAAATAGCAAAGTCCCGCTGGAGGATGCTAAAATCGTGACTGCCATTAACAGTCAAAATATTGATGAGTCTAAAAAACAATTGCAAAAAATCGATGATCAGCATGCCAATGTTCCTTCAGATTTGAACCAAGAGTTTGAGCTTTTCCAAACTCCTATTCAAGAAATCAAGGCTGAGCCATCTCCAGCCCCAAAGGGACTTGCAGATCATTTTTTTGATGTTCAAAAAAAGTATTTTTCCTTGTCAAAACTTGACCATGTCAAACAGGAGTGTCGCAAATTTAGATCTTGCATGCCCAAAACTAGTATCAAAAATTCTTTCTGTCAGACCGGAGTATTCAAAATAACCAAGGTTGAAAAAAATTCTTTGACTGATAATCTTTCTGAAGTGAGCTCAATAACCTTGGTTAAAGATGAAGTGACAGCCCATTGCTTAGAGAAAGAAGAAAAAACAGAAGGCGCCAAATCGGAAAATTGCAAATCTATATCTTGCATAGCTAAAGCTGGTGTTAGAAAATCTAGCTGCCAGAGTGTGATTTCAAAAATCGCCTAAGCTCCAGAGTGTCCTTCCGATGGTAATCTTCCTGAATTGATTACCTTAGCTTTACCCATGACTGTCATAAAAGATGATCTGGTGCCTCCGCCTTGTGTGAAAGAAAAACCACGAGGCAACAGTTTTTTGAAGATGGTTAGAGCGATTAAGACTAACGCTTCAAAACGAGTCAAGAAGGTTAGATTTATCAATTCATCTTTTAAAAAAAAATCTCAAAAGACCAAAAACAAGATTAAAGCAACAAAGAAAAACAAGAAGCATGAAAAAATCAAGATTAAAACAAAAAAGACAACCAAAAAAATGAAAAGACCGAAAAGATGAAAAAAAATAAAAAAAAAAAATGAAAAAAATGAAAATAGTAATGGCCCAGTTGATGATAAAAATAATATCCCAAGACTTTATCTTTCAAAAAAAAATGATTTTTTGGTTAAACTTATTCTTCTTTTGTTCTTATGTTGCTTTTGTTAATGTTTTTTTTTTAACAATGTTTTAAGCGTTTTTGTATTGTTTTAAGTTGAATGAATGATTGTGTGAAAAGTTTTACGTAGGAAAAAAAACATTGTAGAATAATTGTTAGTAATAGCAGTAGTAGTAGCAGTAGTAATAGTAGTAGTAGTAGTAGTAGTAGTAGTAGTAGTAGTAGTAGTAGTAGTAGTAGTAGTAGTAGTAGTAG
>QVTG01000385.1:0-20585 GCA_013305925.1 Geotrichum reessii
TTTTTTTTTTTTTTTTTTTTTTTTGGGTCTGAACAACGTTTATGGGATTTTAACAAGCTAATTATTCAACTCAACAACCTTTTCAAAGTCTTATTTTATCAATAGACGGTTTTTTTTTTTTTTTTTTTTTTTTTCTTTAGCTTTTGTTCTGTTATGACTGCGTTTTACAGGTCAAGGCTTCTGCCAAACTTGTTTAAAAAAAAAAAAAGCTGTTTTGATGACTTCATCTCAGAAGTGTCAAATATTGAGGCAACCAAACGGCTCACATCAACGGATGATATAAAAAGGTTTTTTTAAAGACAAAAAAAAAAAAAAAAAAAGGAAATGAACTCTGTTTCACAGATGTTTGACGTTGTATTTGCTGTTTATTTCTATCTATTGTCATTGGAGTGGCCAATGACTTTTTCCACGTTTACTGTTTAAAATCTGCTTGACTTCCAGCCAGATCTGATGTTTCTGATTTTCAGTAATTCTAGTTTTTTTTTGGTCTAGTGGTATGCCTTGAAAAAAGCTATATTGTTGGTTAGGAGGGTGGGATCAAATTATCCAACAAATAAAAAGTTTTTAAGCTTGCAACTATATGCAGGTTTTAACGGAACCCAAATATTGTCAAATCCAGCAAACTGAAAAAAAAAAAACGTGGAGAGCATGAGATGGTAAGAATAGGATCTTTATATTGTAAATATAGCATTTGTGCGTAAATTCTTTGATAGTATGGCTTCTATGACCATCTGTGGTCAGAAATCTCTTTTTTTTTTTTTTTTTTTGATTTATCAGGCTGAGTTTAAAAAAAAAAAAAAATTAAAAATTCTGTTCAAGTCACCGGATTTCGATATCGTCAGTTTTCCAGTCGGTTTCACTTGTGATAAAGTTTCAATCATTCAAAAAAAAATTCAAGATAATGAGGATCTTCAGGAAAAAAAAAACTATTGTTTGTTGCACGGCGTTTGAAAATTACCAGTAGAATATATCATGAACCCGATATATACACCCTAAAATTGTGGTCCAAGTTTAAAAAAAAAAGGTCTAGGCTTTTATGAATAACATACAATTGATTTAAGCTTTTTTTTTGTATCCTGAGATCTTCTATTATCCCGGTCTCGTTCCTATTGTAACGATCGCGTTGCTGGGATGGCTTGTACGTTTGGCAATTGCAAAAAAGAAATAAGTCGGAATTTTTTTTTTTTTCTGAATTTGTTCAGTAAAAGCCCCCCCCCCATTGTGTACCCTTTTTTTTTATAAATGAATTTTCCTACATTTTATAGACTCACAAGTTTCAAATTTGGTGTGTGTAAAAAACATTTTTTTTTTTCTTTAACGGTTTGAAAGTGGTTAGTAGGTCGCCCGATTTTTTTTTTTTTTTTTTTTGACTACACAGGTCGCTATTATTTTTAATTGCTCATACTCCTTCAAAAGGAACTCTGAATTAGAGAGAGTCCACGACTTCAAATGACTCTCCTGTATCGGAGATGATCTTGTTTGTTTGTCACGATTACTGTTTTTGATTAATCTAATTCTAGTTTGCTTGTTTGTTTGTTTTTTTGGTCTCGCAATGTTGCATAAGGAATTCTGTCCTTTTTTTTTTTGCAAACCCTTTGGATAGAAAAGCCTGATTTAATCTTCAAAAGAGAGCGTTTTTCAATGTCAATATCTGTGTAATTAGACATGCTCAATTTATTAATCAAAAAAAAAAAAAAAAAAGGATAAAAACGTGGTTTGAAAAAAAAGTAATAGTATTTAAAAAAAAAAAAATAAAAAAAAAACTGGGTTTAATTGTGATTGGATATAGGTATGATTCATTAAAAGGAGGGGGGGGACCCTTTGTCTTGTAGAAAGATAAGTTTAGGTTATATTCTGATTCAAAATCTTGACTTTTGAGTTTTTATACCTCAAAGTAGTAGGTTTATAAAAAGTTGTGACACTAATTCTAGGGGTCTTTTTTTTTTTTTTTGAACAATTATTTTACAAAAAAAAAAAAAAAAAAAACTACTTCAAAACATATTCAATTTTTTTTAATTTTTTTTTTTCTTGATATTTTTTTTTTTTTTTTGTGATTTTTGCAAAAAAAAAAAAATTTAATTGTATGTCAAAAAAGATCAAAGTTTGAAATTGGAGATCCAGAATGATAATAATAATAATAATAAAATATATATTACAAAATCAATGAAATAACAAGTTATAATTATTGTCTCAAAATTCTTTTACTTTTTTTTTTTTGATAGTTTTCCTTTCTAATGATCTTAATAACCAGGATCTACGTATTATTTGACTCTTACTTGATTGATGGCCCAAATCTTTTTTTTTTGTACACATTTTCTGTAACTGCTTGAACATTGCCAATATGTTTACCAACAGTAAAACTTTTTAGACTATAAAATAATTTGCTGTTTTTTTTTTTTTTTTTTTTTTTCGTCCACATGAAAATAATGGTCACCTTTAAACGCTTATTCACAAACGTTTGTTACTTGATAAATTCGTTATGTTTTTCTTAGTTTAATTTTTTTTTTTTTTTTCATCATCTATTTAGACCATGGGATTCACAACCATCAAAAAAAAGATATGTAATACGACTTAGTTTACCATCACAAGCAGCCATAATAGTTCATAACTTTGAAATGATTATTAAAAAGTATTGGTAGAATTGGGGCTGTGTGGTCGAGTTGGTTGAGGGATCTTGACTTTAAGTATTAGTAAATAGAGAATTTGGAGCCATTGAATGCCTGAAAACGGTAATTTTTTAAAGTCTCATAGAGACAAATGTTTTTTCGAATTCCATGTCTTTTTTTGTATATCTTTGTTATTATTATTATTTTAAATATGGTAACTATGTGATGTATAAACCGAGCTTCTATCTAAAGTATTGGTAAAGTCAAAATACATGATATTTTTTTAAATAAATCCTTTCTTTTTAATTTCATTTTGATATCAAGTCACAAAGTTTTTTTTTTTTTTCAATAATTGTTCAAGTGCAGTTTACTCGTCATTAGTTGTAACCAAGAATACCTCCTTGACAATAACTACAGCATGCTTAGACTGAGAACAAGTTTAGATAATTTTGTTATGAAATTATTTTGCAAAATCACATTACATGGGGTCTTCACTTTTTTTTGGTATTGGAAATTTTATTACTTGAAAAAAAAAAAAAAATTTGTATTTCCATACTAATAAATGTAAAAAAAAGCCTTATGATTATAACAAGAAAGAAAAAAAAAAAAAAAAAAAAAAAAAAAGTTAGGCGTATCAACATTTACGGTTTGTCATGCACTTATATTTTGTATTATTGATTGATAATAGAAAAACTAAAAAAAAAAATAAAAAAAAAAAGCCTTGAAAGTATAAAATAAGATTATGTAAAATGAGTTTGTGTCAACGTCAGCAGTGGTCCATTTTGATTTTTTTTTTATATTATAAAAAAAAAAAAATTAAAAAACGTCATCAAAAAAAAATCTTGTACAGCTCCAACAGTCAACAATAGTTTGGGGGGAGGGAGGGATTAAAACCTTTTTTATTTTTGAAACTCAAAGTTTGGAAATATACAACATACTATGCCTTATACTAACTTTTGATTAGTATAACATTATTTGTATAAAAAAAAAATTTTTATTTTTTTTATTTTTTTTTGTAAACTCTGTACCTTTAAGGCTACGAGAAATTGTCTACCCCACCGGGTATCGGTATCGAGAGGTTTTTTTTTTTTAAAAACAAACAAGTTCAAAACTAACTTTTTTTTTTTTTTTCAAGATACTGTGAAGGCAAGTATCAACAATCTGTTTAATGTAAGTATAAACATGTCATACAAAAAAAAAAAAAAAAAAGATTTGTTCCACATGAAAATTAATAATATTTCCACTATTGACTGATACTTGAAGACCGATTTAATATTATGAGCAGCACCCCCCCTACACTTTGTCTCAACAAATAAATGTGATATCCCCCCCCTCATAGAAAAAAACAAAAAACAAAAAAGCAACATAAAAACTATTTTATATTCTGTCGGTAGTTGGGTTGATGATATATTTTGTTTTGAGTGAATTGATAATTTACAAGTTTAGAAAAAGGTTTAGTGACCGAACTCCAAGTACAGTCATTTGATGATTAACAGGAAATCTGAAATGCTTGATACATGAACCTATGAATCATATGGATATATGTTTTTTTTTGTTCTGAAAGATCACAATGTATATAAAAGTATATGTTATATATCATTGTCTAATATTGGTTTATCTGTATCAAATATATATATTTTTTTTGTTTTCCAGTTTCAAAACTTGGAAACAATTTTTTCTTGTTTTTTCCAATAGGTGAAAATTATCTATCATTTCAATGACGTATAAAAATGAAATAAAAATAAAAACTAATTTATTAAAGCTGTGGTTACAAAACGTAGTGATAAACTTTTTCTCTTTTGTGATAAAAAAAATTTTTTTTTTTTTTCACTTGATTTGAATGTCATCAACTTATTGATTCTATAGTTAGTTCTGAGCTATACGTATGAAATGAAAAACTAGATTTAAAACCACATAGTAGTAGTGATAATACTGTAAAAACAAATCTACTCCAAAAGTCACCACTGCAATAAACTAGTTTTCAGTGAAAGGGCAGGACGATATGAGTCTTGACAGTTGAGACCAAACTAACCAGTTTTTTATAAAGATTACGAAAAAAAAATCTAATCACTGTTCTGATGGCCCTGTTGTTTTTTTGGGGCATTCAGTAAGACATGAAGATTAAAAATCTGTTGTATACTCTTTTTTTTTTAATGGTGTTTAGGCTTTGATCTTACACAGAGCGTAATCCTTTTACAACACTTGATCTTGTCAAATTGATCACATTGATAGGTTTTTTTTGTTTTTTTTTTTTGTGAAAAGATTCTTGCATTTTCAAAAAGTAGGATGTCAAAGCATCATGACTACGTTTCAATTAGTTATTCAAAAATAATAATGATAAAAAACAGTTTAATATAATTTGTCATGGTGATAACTCATTACGTTTTGAAAATTTGTAAATTAATTTTTTTTTTTTTTGTTTTTTTCTCCTCATTAACAGTATCAAAAAAAAAAAAAATCAATAATTTGAATATTTCATTTTTTTTTTATTTGAAATAAATAGATGGCAATGTAATTGAAGATGATTATTTTGCGTAACTTCAAGCCTATATATATAGAACCATATACGTTATAAAAGTCGGAATAATTTTAGTCAATTGTTGCACTTCACTGGAAAGTGAAATAATAAAATAAAAAAAAAAAAAATTTTTATAATTTCATCAATAATAGAAACCTTTAACAATTTTGTTGTATATAAAAGTTAACAAATGGTTTTAACCTTTAAAAAAAAAAATATGTTACAATGTGACAAAACACTTGAGTCTGGTATGTTTTAAAAAAAAAAAAAAAAAACTTTTGAACTTTGTTAACCAATTCAAATTGTCAGTAAGCTGAGTTTAATTGAAAGCAATTAAATTAGATAAAAAAAAAAAAACAATAGGTTTCTTTTACCAGTAATTTTGCATAATCTTTTTTTTTTTTTTTTTTGGTTTTGCATTTTTTTTTTTTTTTTTCCAACATAATTTTTTTTTTGGTTTTTAAATTTGAGGTTGTTTTTTTTTTTTTTTTTTTTAAATGACAATTGCCTTGGCACGCACTAAAATAGTTTTAGACTTATTTTACAGCATGTATAACATGCAATAGCACACACACACACGTTAGAGCCATTTGATTGTTTTTTTTTTTTTTTAATTAGTTTTATACAAATTGTGTGAATGATTTGATTGTAAATTCCTAATCTTTATTAGCGCAGCCCCCATATTTGGAACTCTTGCAAAAAAAAAAAAAAAAGGTCTTTTGGTTCATGATTACTTGTCATACTGAGAATTTTCAAATAAAAAAAAAAAAATTATCTCTGAGAGTGGACAACACATCAAATTATTTATTTATCTTTAAGGTGAATGTGACTTAGACCTTAGAATGTGGTGCATTAACTGTAAAATGAGGACAGGTATTTTTTTTTTTTTTACCAAGGCTAGAAACTAGTAACAGTTCCTACAATTCTATCATTATAACATGAAATTTTTATGAAATTTTTAATTTAAAAAAAACAACAAGAAACACTGGTTAATAAACAAGTATGATTTGGTTAAAGTCCTTTGAGACATTTGATCAATTTAAAACAATGTAGATTATCATGGCTCCTGCACCATGATGACACGCTTTACAAAAAAAAAAAAAAAAACATTATTATAAAAGTGTTTTTCTTTTTTTAAAAGGATTTTCAATCTGTCTACAAAAAAAGTATGTTTCAAATACTCAATTTACTGAATATATTGAGAGTGATTTTGTAGAGAAAAAAAAAACAAAAAAAACAAAAAAAAACTATGTCTACTTTCTATATATTAAATAATATGATGAAAAAAAAAATTTATTTTCAAATATTGACTGTGTGCTGAGGGTGTAACATAATTTGTCAAGTAAGAGAAGACAAGAGAAAAAAAAAAAAAAAAAATTAGTGGTAACAGCAGTACAATTTATCTGGAAACTCTTGTTTTCACAATGCAGGCTTAATAATACTATATTTCTATACAAGTTTTGTCCAACTTTGTGTTCACTGACTATACAAAAGTAAATTTTTATACAACAACATCTTTTTGTTTTTTTTTGTTTTTTAGTTTTCTATTTAGCCATACAAATACAAAGTATAATAGTTTTTTTTTTTTTTTTTTTTTTTTTTAGTTTGTCTAACGCTGTACGTTGTTTTTCATGTCTTCATGATACTTTTTTTTAAAGCCTTTGAGGCGATAACTTAAATACTAGCCATATTTTTGATGTTATCCAGTTGCCTGGCTTTGTGACAGATTGGTCTCAACAAATTTTTTTCCTTTTTTTTGCTGCAACTGGTAAGTTTCCTTTTTTTTTATATATATATATTATTAAAAGTTTTCTATATATATACATATATAAATGTTTAATTATTTTAATTGATTTTTTTTTTAACTATGATTACTATATCTTGTTTACTTTTTTTTTTCTTTTTCTTTTTTCAAAAGACTTTTTGACAAGATTAAAATATTTTTGTCCAGGTTATAATTAACATACTATGGGTAAAAAAAAAAAAAAAAAAAAAAAAAAACTGCTTTTCAAATAGCGCATGCACTTTTGGCCTTTTTGTCTTGAAGCGTTCTTGTTCATTGTATACCCTTTTTTTTTATATATATATATTTTCATTGATTGAAAAAAAAAACATCAAAACATGTGATCAACTGAAGAGCAGTAACAAAAAGGGTTTGTGCTTAATTATGTCAAAAGTAACAAGCTCTTTTTTTTTTTTTTTTTTTTTTTGCTTAAATTATATAAGTTGAAAATAAAATAATAAAAAAAAAACAATAATAAAACTTCTTTTATATTCGTTGAGATTTTTGTTTAGTCAAAGGTTTTCTCTTGAAAGGAAACTTGATTTTGAAACTTTTGTGCAAGTCTTTAATCACAAGTCTGTAGTGACAATTTTTTTTTATATACGTATAAAAAAAAAATTTATTTATTTTTCAATTTATACGTTATAGTTGTGTAACATCACTACTCTATTTTACTTTATCTTGGATAACAAAACTCTAGAAATAAAACGTGCAAAGAAGCCTGATGCGATTGATAGTTGACTGGTTGAATTCTGGTATTTCTTTTTTTTTGAATTTGAAGCTTGCGGTGTGATTACTATGAAAATCTACATGGTTCTGACTTTAGGGACTCATTAGACCAGTCTATGTAGAAGGTTTTTTTTTTCTTTTTTTTAATCTTGAAGGTCAATTCTTGCTATTTTCCGTAGTGGTTCCCCGGTCCAAGTTATCAATGTATCAAGTATATAAAGGACTCTTAATCAGAGAATTATCCATTTTGTTGTATCTGAAGTTATAAATATCATAACGCAGTGCATTATAAATTATTATTATTTTATTTTTTTTCAAGAGCTCATTCAAATGACATGATTATAAGTTTTTTGTCTAGAAATTCGTGTGGTCGATTCCAATTCTAAATTCAGACTTTATATATATATTTTTTTGCTTTCTCAAAGTTTTTATTTTTTTTTTTTAACTTTGAACCTCTCAGCTTTTTATTTGACCAAAAGGTTTTTCACAGATTTTTTTTTTTAATGTTATTGACAGTTATAAATGAGAACTTTTTTTTTTTTTGTTTTTCAATTATTTAAAATTTCGGGCTCAACTTTTTTTTTTTTTTCATATACTTATCACGCTTAACGCACATCTTTCTAGACTGTACAATAATGGTGATGTTTTCTTTATTTGACTTGTAAGAAAGATTTTATTTTTGATTTGCTGTTTTTTTTTTTTTTCATATACGTATATATATATATATATATGACGGTGTTCACAAACAGGTTGTGTACTTCTCTATCGCTTATTTACTTTTGTCTTTTGTGGGATCTCGAATTCTATTCTTGTAAATCTATTTCAGTGGGGAGGTTATGATGATAACTTTTTTTTTTTTTTGTCTTTGATTGTAGCTTTTTCATTTAGATAAAAAAGAAGAAAAAAATCTGTTTATTGTCCTTACATCACATAGTTACATAATTAAAATAACAAAAAATATACAAAAAAAAGACATGGAATTCAAAAAAAAAAAAAATATTTGTCTCTATTAGACTTTTAAAAAAAAATTAGCGTTTCTCAGTGCGTTTTAGATGTTTCAGGCATTTGATGGCGCCACAAATTAGCTTTTTTTTTTTTCAAAAAAAAAAAAAAATTTCCAAAAAAAAAAAATCATTGTGCTAAAAGCTCCGTAAAACTTATAGGACAATGCTCAAAAACCATCTAATTTTGAAAGAAAAAAAAAATAAAATAAAAAAAAACAGTGATGTTTGTGGCCTGCTTGTGGCTGTTACATTTTCTTATTCGCCTACTTGACTTTTTTGGTATTTACCGCATTTTTTTTTTGTTTTACTTGCCTGTTGAGTCTTTTATTATTATTATTTTTTTTTAATACTGTTTATCTTATTGCTAATATCAAATAAATATACAAATTTTTTCATTAAAAAAAGTTTAAAAATCTTTTAATAATTTATTCATTGTAATTGATAATTTTTCCATGATAATTTTTCCGCCGTCTACCACCAATCCAGGAGATTGTAATCCAGGAGATTGTCGTCGTATAAACCCTTTTTTTGGTGATTGGGAAAAATCTTATGAAAACCAAAAGTAAAAAAAAAAAAAACACTATTTTGTAATAATGACAAATTGCTTTGTCATACGAATCTAAACATTGTACACCCAGTTTTCTCACGTTAAGACATTTTTTGTTTTTAAGGCATAGAGAGCCGCTAATAAAGAGGTACAGTAGCAGCTAGTCTATATAACACTGTATATCAAGTCTATTTTTTTTTTTTTGTTTTTTGAAAAAAACAAAAAACCAAGCACTTGAATATGTAAGACTTTGACATTTTAGTAAACTGTTTATCAAGGAAAAAAAAAAAAAAATACACTTTCCAGCTAAAGCTCAAAAAGCTTAGAGCTACAGGGGCATTGATAAAATATTGTTATGACGATCATAAACACTGCAATAGATGTACCAAAATTACCATTGCAAAAAAAAAAAAAATAAAAAAAAAAAAAAAAAAAAATGAAGGAAAAAAAAAAAAAATGTCTGAGCTCATTAAGTAAGGTCTATTGGTACATGTTATGTTGAGCCTAAACCAAGGCTATCAAGGAAACCCAAGAAGGGAGGTGGAAGGGGTCAGTACTAACTAAAATGAAAAAAAAAAAAAAAAAAAAAAATCATGTTTTAAACAGTAACAATCTTTAAAGACAGCCAAAAATATCATGGTGCAGCAATAAATTATATCAGTCTGTCTTTACCAACTGACAATCAGTCAAAAAAATTGATATAATAGCAGGTGTCTGCATCCACTTTTTTTTTTTTTTTTTTTTTCCCTAGAAAATAAGCGAAACCGATTGAAAGCTTGCGAAAGTGTATGTTAGTGTTGCTGCATGTTTCCTTCAAGTGCCATGTGTAAATATACAATATTACTTTATGCATTTTTTCCTATAATTTCATTTCACTGAGAATGAAAAAAAAAAAAAAAAAAAAAAAAAATTGATTTCAATGGGTTTTTGCTGGCCATCTTTTTTTAACACTTATCCAGAATATAAAAGGGGGGGTCTTATGGTTTTTGAAGCAGAATCAGGTCTAATAACAAATAGTCAGTTTGGGTCTGGACTGTGCTGTCCCACGTCATATACGGGATATTAGCAGCAGAGCCACTCTGGTATCTATCTGGCAAAGATTTTAGTCTGCCATAGTGAAACAAGACGCAGGTGTGTGATCTGCAAATACTGGCTGTTTACACCGTTATCATGTCTTAAATTTTGGAGGGAAAAAAAAAAAAAAAAAAGTTTTCAATTTTTTTTTTGATTCCCGAATGGACAATTGGCAAACTGGTTATTGTTTTTTTTTTTTTTTTCAGGTTTTTATATCATTATAGTAGTGACCGTGATAGAGCATTAAAAGGGTTTATATTCTTATATACAGTTTTCGTTGTTTTTTTTTGTTTTTTGGTTTTTTTTCAACATTAATACAATTAAACTTTTTTATAAAAAATTAATGATAATAAAAAAAAAAAAAAAGCCTTTTTTTTTTTTTTTTTTTTTTTTTTTTTTTTTTTTTTTTTTTTTTATATATATATATATATCTCTGTTAATATTTCTCTTTTTTCTTCAATTTTCTCTACAATTACCAACGTTCAGTCTTTCTCATGGTTTCTTAATTATGTCCAACCCGTCCGCAAAGCGTCAAGCAGTAGGGGTCAGCGGTACCTCCCCGTCACCTTCCCACGTCTGTTCTCAACAGGAAAGTCGTACACTACCCAGACACTCTCACTCGGCCAGCTTGGGTTCAAGGATCAAAAGCACTTTACGTCGGGTAGGCACCGTCAGCACCAGCAGCCCAACGACTAGACTCTCGTCTAGAAACAACACTGGCTCTAGCAATAGTAGTGCTGAAATTCATTCTGAAAGTCCACCCTATCCTTCCTCACCACGCTCAACATCTAAACACCGCCATCTGCCGTTTTCGCTTTCTCGGTTTCCTCGCTCATCATCATCATTTGCGTCTTTATTATCTTTGCATACCTCAACCAGCACCAGCGTCAGTAATATTACTACCGGCACTGCCGCCAGTATCGCGCCTGATGCCGAAATTTCTCATTATTCACCAAAAACCAACTCTGAAATTCCAAGCTTTTCCCAAACCGAAAGGCCTACTTTTTATCTATCACCAGCAGATTCATCAACAACAACAACAACAAAAACAACGCAGCCATTAACTCTAAACACGACATTGCCTTCGACAACAGGAGTCGCATCTTCACCATATCCACCAATACCAGCGAGCCCACCAAGATCGCCTACAGAAAGTATCGACTTCATTAAAAGGCATAGTCATCACAACTCCCTTTCGAGTCGTCTCCAGTCAGCCTTTCACTCGCGGTCCTCATCGATTGAATCTACCAGCAAGCTCTCAGAAGCCACCCACAAAAAGCATCATTCAGAGTCGTTGCCCTCAAAGTCTAGAACCAGCTCAATTGCTTCGTTTTCCTCTTCCTGCTCATCATTTTCAGGTTCAACAACATCCAAGTATACAGCCACGCAATGTCCACCGTCGCCTAGAGCTCCCGTCAAAGAGACAAGTCACATTAGTTTCAGTACACATCCCGTCACAGGTCGTGAACATCTCAACACATATGAGATTATTAAAGAAATTGGTCGTGGAAACCACGGAATTGTGAATCTTGGCTGTAATCTTGAGACCAATGAACTTGTAGTAAGTATAGATTTACTTGTTATTGTTTTTTTTTTTTGTACCTTTTCTAACTTTTTTTATATCAGGCTATTAAGACAGTTGACAAAGCAGGTCGGCCAAAACTGGGTAAGCAAACAAGCGCTTCACACGAAGAGAAGGTACGGCGGGAAATCGCCATTATGAAAAAGTGTTGTCATCCAAATATTGTCCAGCTTAAGGAAGTATTAGATGATGTTAATTCCCGGAAAATCTACTTGGTACTCGAATATCTTGAGGGAGGCGAGGTGAAGTGGCAGCAAGCTGGCGGTAAAAATATGTCTCAAGATGAAGCGCGCAAAATCTCTCGGGACGTAATATCAGGTCTTGAATATCTACATTTTCAGGGGATAATTCACCGCGACATTAAGCCAGCCAACTTGCTTAAGGATAAAAACGGCACAGTTAAAATCTCAGACTTTGGCGTTTCCTATGCATCGTCTATAGGCTATACAAATGATGATATTGAGCTCGCTAAAACAGCAGGTACTCCTGCTTTTTTTGCCCCCGAGTTATGTGTGGCGAGTTGTACTGACGATGATCAGGATAATCCCAAACCACCGCAAAAAGTGACAAACAAGATTGATATTTGGGCATTTGGTGTTACGCTTTATTGCCTTCTTTTTGGTAAAGTGCCCTTCATTGCAGTAAGTCAGTTTGATCTATTCAGCGTGATTGTAAATGAACCTCTTGTGTTTCCAGACGAAGTTGAAAATGACGAAGAAGCTGAAAATACTATAGATCAACTAGCTTCCTCATCCATGTTTTATAATCCTCATGTTATGCCAATATCAGAGGCTAAAAAGAATCCTAAAACGCAGACTAGAAAGCTAGTACCTGGAGATCCCAAATTAGATAAGGCCAAAGATCTACTAAAACACATTCTTGAAAAGGATCCTGAAAAGCGGTATGATATTAGTGATATAAAACACCATCCCTGGATGCTTGAAGGCTTGGAAAATGATAAACGCGATTTATTTTTGACAATGACACACGAAGATGAGCGAATTGTTGTGACAAGCGAAGATGTTGACAGAGCAGTGTTAGGTATTCGAGGACGACTGAAGAAAAAGTTGTCACGGGCGCTGCGGATTGCGGGTATCGGGCGTAAGAATTCAACGTCTTCATCCACAGCATCATCATCATCAGTTGGACCTTCAAGATCAAGTTCAGTTGATCCAGCTCGTCGTACCGGTCCACCCTCGCGTCAGAACAGTAAAGACGACTATCACCACAGCCTTGAATCATCACGACACAGTACGACTGTGCATAGTAGCGGCAGTCTTACAAGTCTCAACAGTAACTCGTCCTTGGCAAAAGCAACGACTTTGTGGCGCCCAATTTACAACAATACCAGCAAAGAAAAGCCAGCATCGCCGTTTGTGGCTCATGAAGGTCATGACCAAAAAAGAAGTTCACTTAGAACCAACTGTTTGCATTTAGAAGAGGACGACGATTTTGGCTCATCACAAGTGAAGCAGTTGGTTCCTAGACGTATTAGGCCAAGCGCGAGTCATTTGAATATCAATAGTTTGTTGAATCAAGACCCCATACCAGACAGTTCCGATCATTTTAATAATGTGACACGTTCCGCAACTGAATCTTCTCAAACTAGCAATACTGAAAGTAATAGATTTCCCACGAGACCTACAAGCAATGGTAGCGTTTTTTCAGGATCGTCTAGTTTGGTTGGGTCGCCATTCCGAAGAAGCGTGCTTGAGGGAAACGTTATACATAGCGAGCCACTGCCTATAGAAGTCCATGAAACAATGAATTTTGGTGTTGGTGACAGTCACCATAATGACTATGATTATGATGATGATAGGTATAGCGATAACAGTAATAGTGATGGCTACAGCACAAGCGGTTCTGAAAGCAGCGAGGAACTTGTGTTAAATGTTAATCATGCGCGCCGGTTATCTCGAATGGCATCAGAAAGCGCCCTCCGCCAGGGTGGGACCAGTCCGCACCAGCCGGTCATCTCTGTCTTTAAACGTCATGCAGCTCATGGTCACACAGACGTGGATTCTAGTAGCACGGCAGGAGCTTTAACGCAGTCCAGCCAGGAGGAGGAGGAGCAGGAGGAGGAGGGTCGAAACTTGGACTCTGGGCCGAATGAGTCTGCTGGAAGCCGTGGGCGTAGCAAAAGTGTTGCTATTGGAGTTATTCAAAATGAACGCCGTCGCCATGATAATTAAGATAATTTTTTTTTTTTTTTTTTTAAAAAAAAAATATATATAATATATACTATGACATTGAAGTATTGTCTCTCAATATTATTGTCTAAAAATTTGGTGTACTTTTTTTTAATTCATTTCCAAATATCAATTTTTTTTTTTTTTTTTCATTACTACTTTTATGTATATATATATATTTTTTTTAGTTTTAGAATTGTTATAAATTAATATTTCTCCAAAAAAAAAAAAAAAAAAAAACTTGAAAAAAAAAAAAAAAAAAAAAAAAATATGTCCATGAAAGAAAGAAGAAAAAAAAAATATAAACTATAATAATGGTTATACTACTACCATATTATACATAAGTTAAATTTATACTAATTTTTTTTTTTTTTTTTTTGGTTTTCATTCTACTTGACCATAAAAGCCACGGAATTATTAAACTAAAAAAAAAAAAAAAATTAAGATAAAGTGATGTAATAACAATAAGCCTATTATTTTTTTTTTTTTTCTTATTACTTTTTTTCTTATATATAGGTGTTATACTTAAAATAATATCTCACTTATCTTTTAAGATCCTTGGGAACGGAGGGGAGAGGGAGATCTTGTACAGTAACATGGGCAAGGGTCACTATGACACTACCTCATTCCCTTTTCCATTTTATAGCTGTTGTTTTTGATGTTGATGTGTGTGTCTATTTTTATTATTATTATTATTATCAAATATAGTTAATTATCAGTTATAAACCAAAAAAAAAAAAAAAAATCTTAAATACGACTAATAGAATCAGATCAAGAGTAGTGACTGCTTTACACTTAAATTTTATTATCACTTTGCAAAAAAAAAAAAAAAAATCACATTAATGAGGGGGAAGGGAGGGTTCTGAATAGTTTCATGAGTCAAAATTTATATATATAAACCTCCTTCTTTGACTTGGATTGATAAGTGTAGATTTTTTTTAGTCAAAAACAAATATATAAAAAAAAAACACCTCTGAATAGATTGTTGCTTGTTTTTAAGCTAACTATCATCAGTTAATTTGTAAAGCCTGCCCAACGATCTTACAAAAAAAAAAAAAAAAAAAAAAATTGATGCAAAAGGGGTAAAGAATGCTAAAACAAAGCTTACTGACTTGTAATAAATAATAATAATAACAATAAAAAAAAAAAAGAATAAGTTAAAAATTGTTTTGGTATTTGATATATTGTACTACCAATGATTGTCGACATTAGAAAACTTGTCGATGAAAAATCTGTTTATTGTCCTTACATCACATAGTTACATGATTAAAAATAATAATAACAAAGATATGCAAAGAAGACATGGAAGATAGATATCTGTTTATTGTCCTTATATCACATTGTTACATAATTAAAAACAATAATAACAAAGATATGCAAAGAAGACATGGATGGAATTCAAAAAAACATTTATCTATATGATACTTTGAAATTAGCGTTCTCAGCAAGCTTTAGGTGATGCTGGCATGCGATGGCGCCGAATTTTCCATGAAATAATACATGTGCTAAGGGAAACTTGGGGGGTACATAACAACACCTGTTGGAATGATAACAGAGATTGACACACAGTGAAACCTTAATGAGCTACTCTAATCAAGCAAAAAATCAGCAAAGAAGTTACGGTGATGAGTTCAAGAACTTGACTACCGCTTTAAGACCCCTTCTTGGTATCAAGCAGAAATTCTTAAATCAAGTTCCGGGGGACAAATTTACTTGAGAAGCTACGATCCATAGGATGCAGAAGGGCACTCCTTAAAAATGTGGTCAACTGTTTCCAGCTGTCCACATTTGCAGTTATAATCTCTCTCAGTAATACAACCTCGTTTGGAAATACTTCCCAAAAGCACTGTGATCTGTTCGCAGTTGGAATAACCTGCTAAAAGTATGACGAGGCACAGTCCTCATGAAATAGTTCCAGTGGATTGGGGGGGGGGGGGGTACTTACTATTATACAACTCTCGTTGAGTACAAGAGTAGTATTGTCAAAGTTCACCTAACTTGTCATAGTCTTTTCTGCCACTTTAGCTCGTGATTTACAGCGCATAGTGCTTTTTCAGTTTCAACAATGCTGTACATCAGAAAAAAACCCATGACCAAAGAATTAAAGAAGAAGAAAAAAAAAAAAAAAGTTTAATAATACTAATAATACTAATAATAAAAAAAAAAAAACATTTTTTTTTTTTTTTTTACAAAAAAAAAAAAATTCAAAGTATATGTATAATAAACGTTTCTATTAAAAAAAAAAAAAAAAAGTAAGTAAAAAATATTTTTGTAATAATATTATCTCTCTCTCGCTCTGTTTTTTTTTTTTTTTTTGTAATTAAAAAAACAATATGGATAATCTGTAATGTAGATTTTTGAATATTGATAAAAATTGTTTTGGTTTTAGAATAGGTGTTTGGATGGTTCATGGTGAGTACTACGACTACTACTATTACTACTTTATTTCTATCATTATTATTGTCACTATCGTAGTAAATAACTAAATCACTTTACAAATCATTTCCTGAGTATTTGAACCTAATAGTACTAATATTTCTTGTTCTATAATCATTTTATCTATTATTTGGTCATTCCATTTTTCAGACTGGTCTGTTTCTCTTGTACTTTTTTTTTTTTTTCTTGTTTTCTTTGTTGTTATTTCTTCGCAAATAGCTCCAGACTCAAACCATGAACTCATCTGGCTTTGCACATACAGCCTAACCTGAAAACATAGGCTAAAAACATTCCTGAATAAGAAACAAAAAACAAAAACAACAATAATTATCAAAATCAAATAAAAGACTCATAATTGATTAATTATTAAAACTAAAAGTGAAAGATTTACTCTCTTTTTATTTTTTTTTTCACTATCAATGATTTTGTTTTTTCACTTATCTTCACAAATTAAAGCAGGATTTTTTTCTGTTTTTTTTTAATTTTTTTTTTTATTGTCAATACATTTTGTTGCACACGTCTCAGTTGTCATGGAAACGGCACCAACTACTGAGGGCCGTGCAAAAAAAAAAAAAAAAAGAGATTTTAGTTTTTAATTAAGCTACCAAATAAAGTAAACTGACTTCCATATGAAGTTTAGTATACACTTTGTGCCCTTGCCCATAGTATCAAGGCATCTTTTTTTTTTTATCATCATTCTTCTTTAGTTGGGTTTATAAAGTTAGTTTGCTCTATTTAGAGTCTTTACTGATTGTAGTTAGAATTATACCAATTTGAGGTTTTTGTGATTACGTGACTTTTCTTTTTTAACCAAACTATATTTTTTTTTTATTTTTTTATTTTTTTCATTTTTTGCAAGCCATCAAAAACTGAACATTTTTTTATTTCAAAAAAAAAAAACGAAGTTCGTAATGTAGAAATTGGCCAAGAGAATTATCAATGAGTTCGTATTAATGGAAAGTTTTTTTTATTTTTTTATTTTTAAAACAAAAATTTTTGATAATCTACATGTAAAATGGTATTATAAACATGTCAAAGATCAATACTGTAAAACCAATTATCTTGGAAAGTGTTCTTCTACTCTTTGGGAATCGTTCTTATTTATTATCATCACTATTATTATTAGTGCTTTTTTGAATCCATTTTTTCACTGCTATTTTCCAACATTTTTTTTTTTTTTCACAAAAATGAAAAAAAAATCTTTCTTGTTCTTTTTAGTCTACATTGTTCTTGTTCTTTTGTTTTTTTTTTTTGAGATTAACTTCAAATACTTCAAACAAACAAAAAAAAACCCTAAAAAACGCTATAGTTAAATATTATAAACATCGATCGAAACACCCACAAACAAGGTTATCGCATTTGTTTTTAGACCATTCAGATGGCTCTGTTTACAACTGAATCTGTTTGATTCCATTTTTATGAAAAAAAAATACATGTTTTTACTAGTACAAACCCAGTCTCACCACCTTCTTTTTTGTCTGTTTGTTTTGTACTATGGTTTTTTTTTAAATACATATATTTTTTTTCTATAAATTCTGGTCCATTTCCTCGTAGTTTTGTTTATCATCATCAAACATTCGTTTATAATCAAACAACCCAGTCACTCGCTAATTTTTAATTATAATCCTATCTTAACAACAATGAAGCTCTCTATCGTCGCTCTCGCTGGTGCTGTCTCTGCTGCTGGTTTCAACGGTACTACCGTCACTGTCCCCCACACCATCACTACTACCACTGTCGTCGATGAGTACGTTACCTACTGCCCCGAGCCCACTACTATTACCGAGGGTAACAAGACTATCACTGTCACCAAGCCTGGCACCATCACTATCACCGACTGCCCTTGCACTAGAACTACTACCAAGACTACTGTCACAATCTGCACTGAGCCTGTTGAGACCAAGTCTAAGTCTAAGCCTGCTGAGACCAAGTCCGGCGAGTCTAAGCCTGTTGAGACCAAGTCCCACACGGTTCTGCCCATTGACACCGCGTCGCCTATCAAGACTACCTCCTCTCCTTATGCTACTCCTGTCCACCCCACCCATAACATCACCATCTCCTCCACCTCTCCTCCCATTTCTCAAGGTGGTGCTGCCGCTATTGGTGTTTCCGGTGCTTTTGCCGGTGTTGTCGCTGCCATTGCCTACTTCATTTAAGCTGGTTTAATTCAACTTTTTTTTTTTTTTTTTCAAAAAAAAAACAAACAAACTTTTTTCATGATTTTTTCAATATTTTTTTAAACATGGTTTTTGTCATTTTCTTTTTTTAAAAAAACAATAACTTTTTTTTATCTTTTTACAGTTATAATTTTTTTCTTTATTTTTCACTACTTTTTTATCTTTTTTTACAATTTGCATCCCATTTTCTAATTTATCATTTTTTTTTTTAATATATATATACGTGTATTCATACAACCTAAATAAAGATTACTATGCTATCCTAAAATAATGTAATCACGTGAATAAAGTGTAACATACTAACTTTGAATTCTCTAATAGAAGAGATTCTTGGTTCTTTAATTGTAGGGATGAAGATCCGCTTTATCGGGCCAAGTTCTATACGACTAGTATCATAATAATGAAAAAAATGGATTCCAGCTATAATTTATTTTTAAAAGTACAGGTTCTTTGTTTGGTATATCAGTTTTAAACTAGTTGGTTACACACACTGCACGATAACTAAGGGTGGTATATAAAGAAGGATTTGCGAAAACATATATGATAAATTTTATTTTTTTTTATTTTTATTTTTATTTATTATTTTACCTTGATATATATCATTCATTTATGTATACATAATGGCCATGATATAGTATATACTGTATGTGCTTATAATTAGAAACAACCTTATTCAAGTGTACTAAATGTTACCTTAGTAATAGTCACTCATTGTGAGTATTAAAGCAATCTGTACCAACTTGTTTTTTTTTTTTTTTCAAGTTATGAGCTGACATGCTACTTTTGTTTAGCTGATTATATCCATATTTGTAAACCCAAATCAAATGTATGTAGACACAAGTTAGATATGATTACTGCGCAATCATTTGTTAATCAAGCCCAAAAACAAAAAGAAAAAAAAAAAAAAAAAAAAAACTAAATAATATCTAGTTATTTCCATTTTTTTGAATACAGTATTTGAGTAAAAAATTTAAATAGACACCAATTCTGCCTTATTATTATTTGTTTTTTATTATCATTATTATTATTATTTTATAGCTTTTTCATATACATTGACAGTAAAAAAAAAAAAAAAAAACAGTCTACAAGGTTTTTAAGTAAAGCTCATCTGACAATGTTTAAATGATTCAAATATCACTTAAAATTAATTTTCAATTTACGTCATCAAAAACATTGCTATAGAAAAACCTCTTGCTCATATGTAAAAAAAAAAAAAAAAAAAAAAAACCTTGTTTGAATACAACTATGATATCGTTGACTGTGTGTATCTGCTTGATTTTGACACTTGATTTTTTTTTTTTTTTGGTACTCTGATTTATAACTTTTTTTTTTTTTTTTCAAAAAAAAAAAACTATCTAGTCTACATGTATTCTAATCGTTGAAATAAGCTACACAAAACGTTTCAAGACTTTGTATCCGCTTGCTTAAATATACTCGACTTAAAAATAAATAAATAAAAACATTAACTATATACTGTTTTGAATTCCATGTCTTCTTTGTATATCTTTGTTATTATTATTATTATTATTTTAATTATGTAACTATGTGATGTAAGGACAATAAACAGATTTTCTATCTAACTATATACTGCAATATACAAAAGAAAAAAAACAAAACTCATGTCATGACTTTCAAGGGGGGGAAGGAGAAGGTTAGTGAAATTTGCGCGTTAGTCTTGTTTTTTTTTTTTTGTTTTATTTTTCAAAAAGAATTATGGTCGCGCTCCCTTTCCCTCCCTCCTCCTTTAACTAAAAACCAATATTATAAGCATATGAATACAGATTAAGCTATCAAATATTTATATGATGGATGTGAGATATGTTCTTCAGAATGGCTTTCTCTTTTATAAAAGCTTTACGCATTTTAATATATCTTTAGAGTTAACTTGTGATTATTATTATTATTATTATTATTATTATTATTATTATTATTATTATTAT
>QVTG01000386.1:0-20468 GCA_013305925.1 Geotrichum reessii
ATTATTATTATTATTATATTATTATTATTATTATTATTATTATTATTATTATTATTATTATTATTTATTATTATTATTATTAATATTATTTTATTATTATTATTATTATTATTATTTAACGCATCCCCGAAAAGGACCTTAGAAAGCATCCTTTTCATCACTTTTCTACCCCAATTATAGATTCCAGTATTAATACTTTGTTGATTTTAATTCTACCTGCTTCTTACATGTAAACTTTTGTCTATGGTGCTGGTAGTGTCTTGTTTATAATTCAAGTTATGACTTGTCAGTGAAGAATAATTATTATCGACTGAATCTTTTTTCATAGTTGCGACAGTTTACAACAGTCTGAAAAACCATGAATTTACTATGTAATATATATATACGGCATCACTATTCAAAGCCGCTTTAAAAAATAAAAGATTTTCTATTTTTTGTTGGCTGACTGAAAACTTTTTTTTTTTTTTTTCAATTTCGGAAGTATCATCATGAGGTTCCGCTATTGCCAAAACTATAAGTACATGGGGAAAAAAAAATGATTTTTTTAACCTCATTTATTTCAAAATCAGGTATTTTATAACTAAAAAAAAAAAAAAATCTATAAATTAATTTTATGACAAGTACTAATATGCTAAAGCTTTGATATGTCGAAGTGTGCATATCTACTATATAATATGCTGTCTTTTTTTTATGATTGATTTTGAGATACTGGGTTTCAACAACTGTAAATGTTTGGATTAAAATATGTTTTTTTTTCCTGTGTTCCATCAAGAATAAGCTGCCTTAATACTAATTGTTCTGCTACCATCATACGTATATTGTAATTGTAAGTGACTATTGTAGCCTACTAATACTATCTGGTTAATGATGAAAAAAAAAAGTTCAAGTTAGTACATTACTGTAAATCATTATAAAAGTTTTTTTTGTAGCGGCAAAGCAGCTCAAAAATTTACATACTGTCAACAACTGTTGGTTTTCAGCTTCGTGCCAGTTTACTGTATAAGTTGATGGTTCTTGTTTTTTTTTTTTTTTTATATTGAGTATTCATAGAAGTTATTTTTAACAGTAGCAAAAAAATAAAAAAAAAAAAAGTTTGTTGCACTGATTAAAAATAAACTCAGTCCCTTCAGCCGAAGCATCTTCTCATGAGAGATATTACTATTGGAAGTGGTTGTCAGTAGTAGCTGTGAAACTAACTCCCCACATTGACCTCATCCGCACAGGATTGACAAAACCTAGACTCTTCTCTGCCCATAACTGACTGTGAGTCAAATATTTAGAACTTTTTCAATTGAGTGACTTATCCTTAAAAGTAGCATTGAGGCGACACAATCTTATATGTCACCCCATAATGATCAATGCTTTTATATAGCCACCTTAGTGAGGAGAAAAATGCATTCCGAAAAAAAAAAAATAATGATCTATTTAATGATTGACAGAATCGGTAGTACAAAAAATAAAATGAAAAAAAAATCACAGCGTATTCATACATAAAACAAACAATAAACATGAAAAAAAAATAATGATAGTAGATGCAAGAAAAAAAAATATTTTTTTCACAGAATTGCACGACAAATGTCGCAAGTTATGCTTCAAAAAAAAAAAAATCATAAGAATAGACTACTAACCGGATAGTACTTGGTTGTCAGCCTGATAAAAGCAAGTAAACAATAAAAAAAAGGAAAATAAGAATGGTTGTCGTGATCATATGAATGAGTTAGAAATTTTTTTTTTTTTTAATAAAGCCTGCGGTGCTCATGAGCCATTGAGCTTTTTTTTTTTTTCAATTTTAGTTGATTTTTATTTCTTCTTTCGTCAAAGTCGGATTCTTTCATTTAGTGCTTTTCCGAAAGTTAATTTGAATTAAACCATTGGTGATGATTTGGTCGTCGGAGCCAGTTTTATGTATTTACTTTTTCACAGTCTGGGTTAGTACTAAAAGACAAGCTTTAGTATAAGTGGTGGTAGTCATAATAAGTCATTTAGCGTGGCAAAGAGAAAACAATGGTGTTTATGTTAACAAAAAAAAAAATCGTTGTACGCTGAGCTGCTCAGAAAGTTTGATATGTCTGAGACGACAATTTTTGGTATTTAAGATTGAAATAGTCTTCGTCACTATATTCGTCGTCTTCTTCCTCGTAGTCATCTGAATCATAATCATTCTCGTCGTTATCGTCATCTTTTTCATCTTCGCTGCTAGTAAAGTAGCTAGCAGATTTGCACAGAACTGATGGTGGCGGAGTATGCAAATAAGCTACTGACGAAAAAGAGAGTTTAGTTCCTGTGTAGGTCTTGTTACCAGTACTATAAGCAGGTGACAAAGGCTCTCTAAAAGTAGGTTTAGGACAGTTAAACTTTAGAAAGTTTGGTTTACTATTTGTAGAGGGGTGAGGAAGTTTGCTTTGGTCTATGCTGGTGTTGTACGGATATGTACTTGGCAAATTGGAGGAAATGATAGATCGAGGGGGCTTTTCATTGATAACATCAAAGTAATCATTAATAGCAATGCAGTTCGAGGGTTTGGTCGTAGGCAGTGTCGGATTCAAAGGCGGCGAGAGCAGCATTAAATTTTTGATCCCAAGCGAAATTTGTGTGCTGTATTGGTTGCACGATATTAGATCAGGTTTAATTTCGCTGATGTTACTGCCATTATGTTTATCTTTATGCTGGTGATGGCGGTGATGTTGAATATGCTGAGAAGAAGGCGGCGTTAAACTCATTGATTGATTTTATAGTTTGTATTTTTTTTTATTTATTTTTTTTGGTTCAATAGTAGAGGAATTGTTTAGATTTTGTCGTATTTCTAACAACCAGAAATCAACATTATTGAAAAGAGTACAATCTGAAGGGGAGAAAAAAAATAGAGAAAGAAAGAAAGAAAGAAAAAAAAAAAAAAGGAATATTTAAGAGAAGGGACAGGTAATATATATATATTTTTTTATGAATACTATTGACAAGCATTTTACGCTCCTGAAATTACCAGTTGGATATGCTGTAACAGGTGTTGGTTCACAGGGCTTTTTATTTTTATTTTTTTTCTGTCAAGTGAAAAAAAAAAAAATGTGTTTGTTCGTCAATTGCTATTCCGATTTGAATAAATACGCAAAAGCCAGTGCCAATTTCTTTCCGACTTGCTAAATAATAATAATAATAATAATAATAATAATAATAATAATATATAATAATAATAATAATAATAATAATAATAATAATATATAATAATAATAAAATAATAATAATAATAATAATAATAATAATAATAATAATAATAAATAATAATAATAATAATAATAATAATAATAATAGTAGAGCGACAATTTATTTTATGTCTCTGAGAAACCAAGAAGTTTCAATCTCTTGGAAATACACCGCTGCTAAAGTTTTTTTTTTTTTTTTTTTTTTTTCAATTTTTTTTTTAAACAAATAAAAATACTAAACGAAAAATATCAAGAAATATTACTTTTCGATGTTCTTTTTTTTCAACTCGAAAAAAATGATTTTATTAGAAGGTCTCTGAAGAATTGGGGCTGTGTGGTCGAGTTGGGTTGAGAGACTAACAAGATCGGCCAAGGTCGCGGGTTCAAGTCCCCGTCAAGCGCAAATCCTTTGCAATGCAAACTATTGTTTTGATAGAGTCACATGACCTCAGTGCTAGGCTAGAGTATGCTCTAATTCAGGGAAGTTTGTGCAAGTCATCTGCAGCCGGGGTTAAGTTTTCACTGTTCTAGCACTAAAAGATACAGAATGCCGCATCAGATGCATTGCAGATTTTTCCTAGCCCGCTTGAGACCAGCTTACCGGGGCTTCCTCAATGCCAAAATGCGGAGGCCTTGCGGTTCATGGCTCATGAGAGAATTCTGGTTTTTCTGAATTTCCGCGCCTACAAGTGCAGCCGCGTTATAAATTGCCTTAGACCCAGGTAAGCCTGGGTGTCTTCTCAGTGTGTAATTACAATAGACACCTAAATAAATAAGATAGTAATACCACACCCGGAGTTTAACTGACATCATCAACTTATTATTTTATTTTTTCATTTTTTTAATGATGCCTTTTAATACCTAAAGTAATCATAAATACTTTTGACGCACCATTATCTTTTTTTTTTTTTTTTTTTTTTTTTGATATTTGGGGTATTAAGTCATGCCACTGTCTACCCATCTCTTACCCGAAGAAGAGCCGGGTCACCACATACCCGTGTCACAGCCCTCTGCAAATTATCAACCTTCAGTCTTTGTAACCGGCATATAAAAGTAAAAAAAAATCCTTTATTTTTTTTCTTTGCTATTCGGATATCTGTGACCCCTCCCTTTTTCTAGTAGGTTGGGTAATTGCTGATAGCAGAATTCCATTAAATGCGCAGGCATTCAAACTTGAAAAATCATAGATAAAAAAAAAGCCTATTTTATAATAGATTCACAATCAGTATCTTTAAATACCATGGTCGGAAATTTAAAATTTTTTTTAGTAAAAGAAAAAAAAAAGTTAGATTTATAGCTGTTACGTTGAATTGTTGTCACTACTAATGATGGTCTTGATAAAAAGAAGATTTTCATGGTATTCAAACTATAATAATGGTATTCAAGGCTGTGTTTAGCCACGCTATACCATAGTTGCTACTAGGTCTGTTCAATAAACTCTGTTATATATTTCAGAAATATGGTGACGTGATATGTTTGAGATTGTTTGAATAATTGTGTTGAATGTGTTTTTTTTCTTCTTTTTTCTGGTCTTTCTCGAGAAAAAATTTTATTGTATAGTAAAAAAAAAAAAGTCAGTTGCTGGTCTAGCTTATTCTAAAACCTAATTCGTATTCAACCTAAATACCAATAAAATATATACACATACATGTATATATTGAAGCAGATATTAAGGGTGGCGGGACAACGCTTTAAAAATTTTTTTTTTTTTTTCGTGAGTTAAGCTTTATTGTTAGGTTTAAAATGATGAAATTAGTACCGCAAAGTTACTAATACTGTTTAAACTCCAACTTAAGGCAGTACTTTAATCTGTCAAGTTGTGTTTATAGTATTTGAAATTGAGTGCCACTAGAAAAACAAAAACAAAAAAAAACCATTTTGGCGCTTACGAATCTGTTTTACTATTTGTTATCGTAGGTGCAAGAGTTCATTCTAAACGATGAGCCATTTATATACAAAAGACGATTTGCTTTATTAAGTGATTTGCGAATAAAACGTATCATTGCTGTCAAGTTTTTAAATTTGGCTAGTGACGTCCTTTTTTTTAAAAAAATAAAAAAAATTAAATTTGACTACAACTATATAGACTTTTGACTATTACCAAAAGCTAATATTTCAAGCTAAGATTTTTGGATACTATTGGTAAAAGTGCTGCAACAACCAACCAGCTGAATCTTTTTTTTTGTAACAGTATCAAGTTTTAATTAAAGACTTAGTTGGTCTATCCTGATATTTCTAAAAAAGAAAAAAAAAAATTTTTTTTACTAAAACACGTGTGGTAATAAGATTTTTGAGGTTGACATTTTCCAAGTTAGAAAGATCTTTCAAGATTCGATTTGAAAAAAAAAAAAAAAAAAAAAAAATTCTCTCATTCAAAAATTTAAACAGTAGAAATAATATGTATATGGGTTGCATGATGAGTCTAAATAAAACAATGATGTTGGCCATAAATATGTGAGCTATAGTACTATATCAATTTCATCTGTTATCAAAATATCTTTTAAAAGTTGTTAGCACTGATGCAGCCGTTTTTTGTTTTTTTAATAAAAAATTATTATTACAACTAAGAGGGCTTATTCATGGCCGCAGTAATATCAGCAAAAAAAAAAAAGATATTTTTTAATGCTTGGCGCGATCATTAGTTTCATTCAAATGGAAAACGATGTTAAGATAAGTAAATCCATCAGATATCAAAAAAAAAAAAAAAAAAAAAAACAATAAAATAACCAATAAAACATGGGTTCAACACTGACACGAATAAAATGAATGGATTTGATAAAATGGAGGTAGTTAGAGATTTAAAGACCCTTTTTTTTTTGTCGTGGTTGAACAAGCAGATATGGTCTTGAATAGATAAATAGATAACATATGCGCACTTTGGCTGATTATTATTATTATTATCATATGTTTAATATCGTGAACTTGACTTTTCTTCTATATTACTCAATCAAAAGGAGTTTAGTTTGTATATTCAATTGTTAATGACAAACAATCATTGCAAATTTTACAATTATTACAAAAGTTTGCCCTGTTTATTATTATTATTATTACTAAATAAACCTTTTGGCAAGTGCTTATGTTATAAATGATTAGATATTGGCAGATAATTTTTACTTTTAAATAAAAACAAGGTTTGCCCAATCTCAGGTCCTTTTTTTGACATAATATATTTTCTTTTTTTTTTTTTTGCAACTTATCCCTACTGTGGCGTCTCAACAAGAATGGCGCAATAGATATCTATAATAAACCAAAGAATATAAATAAAGTCATTTCCATTAGAAAACAATTTTTTTTTTAACATTTTTTTTTAATTCAACTTTTTTATAATCTTCATTGATTTTCAAAACACTCGTTACATACTAAAACGAAATAAAACTCATTTCAAAAAACACATCAATCCACTTCAATACAATGCAATTCAAGGTTCTCGTTGTTGCTTTTGCTGCCTCTGCTCTCGCTGCTAACGGCACTAACACCACTACTCACGCTCCTCCCGTGTCCACCGCTAACTCTGCTGGTCAGCTTGCTAATGCTGGCGTTGTTGGTGCTATGGTTGCCGGTGGCATGGCCCTCTTGGTCTAAAACCAAAAAAATGCTATCCTGGCCCTTTTTTTTCCACGTTTATTAATCACTTTTGTTTTATAAACGATGTTTTTTTGATACATTTAAATTGAAAGCGTTGTTTTATTATTATTATTACTATTATTATTATTATCATTATTTATATTTCAATAATTCTTTTTTATTTATCTAATAATATTTGTTTTATTTCTATTTGGTTTTATTTTTATTTTTTTTTTTTGATATTGTTGACATTTGAAAGCAACCATTTATCAATAATAATTATTTTATGTTTTAGTATATTTTGAAAATATTGCGTATGCTTTTTTTCTTTATCTTTTAGTTTATCTTTTTTTTTTTGTACATATATTGGTATCACACACCAAAATCATGGATTTTTTAATTTTTTAATTGTGATCTATTAAAATATTAATACTGGTAATAAATTCATTATATCTGTTGATCAATATTTACATGTCTTGTGGTTTTTTTGATATTATTTTTGTGCACTCAAAGCAGCAAACCAATAATTAATCCGACAAATAATATTTTTTTTGTTATGTCAGCCGAAGCAAGAAACAAAAAACAAAAAAACAAACTTTGATAAGAAAAAAATAAACTTGATTCTTTGTGTATGCGTATACACCCATATGTATAAGTACGTATGAATATGTATAAAAACTTGCCAAACCTACAATTGTAAATTATAATAATCTTGTTGTTTTTTTAAAGGCCAAGTTACATGCCCGTATAGTAAATAAATGTGTCATTTCTATTATGTTCAACTAAACAACAACAACATCAACAACATGAAATTTTATATTTGACTCTATTATATATCTATAGTTTCTTACCGCATTGACCATAGTTTTTTTTTTTTTTAAAAAAAAAATAAACTAAACTGAGGGATATAATCGTTAAATAACTATAAAATTTACTGTCATATCATTTAGTTAACAAAAAAAAAAGAGACGGTCCAGTAACCAGTGTGAGCTGAGACCGCGTGGTTTTAATAACAAATAAAAAAAGCAATAACAACCATTATATTACCATGTTGATTTCTTCTCTTTTCTTTCTTTCTTTGTTTTTTTTTTTTTTGGTTGCACATGTTAATAACGGTAAGGTTAAATTCGGTTCTCGGGCGCGCGCGCGACTAAGAAATCAAATGTTTGCTGTAAACGGTTTCCAAGCACAAAAAATAAAAAAACTCATTTTTTTTTCCTTTTTTTTTTATTGTTGATCTACTCTCATTAGCAAACAAAAATGTAGAATTAAAATTTAAAGTAAAAAGATTATTGAAACGAGTAGAACATGAGATTATTTGTAACGCAATTTCTTTTTGTGTATTATTATTCAATGAACTATATAGAGCAAAATGGTATTAACTTAACACACAAAAGTAAATGCTTCAAATGAAAAATACTTGTAAATTTTTTCATGATCAAGAACAGTTGAGTACTATAATTATTAACTCAAACAGAGGTTGGCAGAACCACAAGCTGACCAAACCATCTATTACATGATTTTGTTGAGTGCGAGTATCATCAACACTTTCCAAATTTACAACCATAAAACATTATTTAAATATCAAATCAGGCATATATGAAATTGTTAGGTTTGAATAAATAAAAATTATTTCAAATCTTTTTAGTGGTTTTAAAATTTTTTTTTCTCAAGGTTTTTTTTTTTTTTTTTTTGGATCTTACAGTTTGGGTCTTTCATCAGGGATCTTCAAAACAGTCTGTAGTCCTTACAACATCATTACGTTTATTATAAGGTACTTTTTTTCTTTTTTTTTTAGTCCTCATATTATCAATTTGATTCATTAAAATAGATGTCATTTCTTTTTCGGCCGTCAATTCTATAATTGTTTCGTCAAAGCCTTTGGCAATTTTGTTCATCATATGTCAAAAAGTGTGGTCGTATTTGTACAAGTTAGAACTCTTTTGTAATAAAACCCTGAGCTGATTTGATGACTTTGGTGTCTGCATAAGAATTTTATCTGTTACTTCTGATGGTGGAGTTACGAGCTCCTGTGAAGTTGCTGGACATTTCACTGTTTTTTTTATTGTCATGGAGTTTATAAGAGGTCTATCCACTAATACTGGCCACAATCCTAATGCTTTCCATCCTGCAATAATGTTACTTGACGTAATAGCAATCTTCCTTGTATTTTAATAACATTTCCATGAACGTAAGTTAGCCTTTTGTCGTGGAATCGTCGATTACGCTTAACGTGTTAAACCTCTTTGCGATAGTCATTCTCAAGGCTAAAAACGGCAACATCGAGAAGTTGAAGAACGTGGGAAGTATGAGAAATTAAATGAAAAAAAATAATGATATTTTTTTAAAGCATTTGGACATGAATTCCTCTGTTTTATGACTTTTATTTTACCGCCAACAATAAGAATTCTTTTCTCTTCGTTTTTTGCTGGCTTTGTTTTGGGAATGAAGACCTTTTTTTTTCAGCCATACAAAGGCGATATCTTCAGTATACCAGCTGCTTTCAAATTCTGTAAATTTCGAGCTATTATATGAGTCTAACACTTTTGGAAACTATTGTTGTTGGACTGAGCTTTTTTTAAAAATAAACAACAAATCCAGAGCTTTGCCGACTGCCGAGATACATTTAATTATTGAGACCCAAGAACGCGGCTGAAGATGTTTAACCAAAGTAATATTTTTGCTTTGAGCTTCCAATTACTCAATTATTATATCCTAGTGCTTTCATTATTCCGGTCTCTTCCATGTTGTAGCGATTTTCTGGTTTGACTTCCATAATAGATGGTGTATCCATCATCTTAAAAAATTCTTTGATATCCGTAGTCGTTGCCCTTTTAAATCGTTGAATATCAAATTTCCGGCATTTCAAAATCGTAATATCAAAAATTGCGGCGTATAAAAGGCGCTTATCCAACGAGACCCTGTGTGATCCGTATATACCCGTTTAAGTTGGCAATTTTTTTACCAGCAAAGTTTATAACCTGTTTATGCGTAGGAGGAGAGCCCATAGCAACTTAAGTTGAAAAAAAAAATCCACGTACAAAGATCCCTTTTCCTAAACTGGTAAAAGCTTTTGCCGGTTTGCACAGCTTATTTGGGTGTCTTGACAGCCTGAAAGACGACCGACTATTGTTGACCGGGGGACGCCAGTCTTCGCTGCAGCTTTACGCGTAGACATCCCGCTATCCACTTCAGCAATTACATTTTTAAAACATCTTTTTCCGTGTAGTTTTCATTCGCCATTATAATGCAACAAAAGAAATTATTATGATAGCTTTGTTGGGCACGAAATAACGCGATTGCAATGTGAGAAGGGTGTGGTGATCGTTGTGAAAAAAAAACATAGTTGAGTCAGCTTGTGATTCTGCCAAACTCTATTTGAGTTACACTACAAATGAACCGCGTTATAAGCATCCTCTTTAATAGCATAACCTCAGTTGAAAACATGAAAAAAAATGATTTCCAGATTAAAATCACATGGAAATATCTCGAAGTTTCTTATTTTCAATATTTCATACAAAAAAAAAAGTTTTTTCCATACAAATATTCTTATAACATGAACAAAAGGTTTCAATGTTTAAGAAGATTTTTGAGTTGGCCTTTAGGAAAAAAAAAAAAAAACCCCAAAGTTTCACGTGACTTTTTAACAAAATACGTTGTTATAAGTGTTTGATTACGTACCATATATGTATTATTTATCATGAAGTTCGATATAAACATAACCTCAGATCTAGCATAAAATTCATCGTTCCCAATTAGTATGCTAAATGCGAGATTTATATGTATATTTTTTTATTTATGTATCTATTGTAATCACATAATAAGAAGGTACCAAGCTCGCCTGGTGTTCTGGGGCAACTTTTTTGTAACGCTCTTGTACTCCCCATGGACGCAAGAATATTTTACTAATTTAAAAGTCTCGCACAAGATTATGAGAGATGCTACTCAAAAAAACTCTTTGAAAAAAAAAAAACCCATTTATTCTGTTTCAATTAGTGTTATCTTTCATATCTTATTTTTTTTTTTTTTTTTTTTTTTTTTCTTTAAGGTGTCATTGAAACATTGTGAAGCTCTTTTTGATTCAAAAAGTACGACTTTTCTGTCTAAAAATTCCAAATTTAACGGCCAGTCAAAATTTTTTGGAAAAGAAAATTCAACAACTGTGTATATAAAAAAAGTTTCAAATAAAAAAAAAAAAAATGAAATAAACAAATCGGTGTTAGTCGTTATTTTAACTTTTTAATTTTTTTTTTTGGCCTATTGTTCCGGCTAAAAAGGGAATAGATTACAAGTGTCACAAAATCTAAAAAAGAAATAACTTGTGCCAAAAAAAAAAAAAAAATGCTTTACAGATTCTCTTTCACAAGCTATTGAAAAATATATTCACTACTTTTTTCTTTTCTATTTTTAATGAAGAATATAACACTTAATGTGTTATGAATTTTGCAACATGGCCGCTGTGATACATTTTGCTGTTGTTTTGGAATTATGTCCCCAGCTTCTTCACACCAAGAAAATTGATCTCCAAGGCATCGGCAAAGCATGGAAGTATACAATATATAAATGACTTATAGATCCCAGTTTCATTTTTTTTTTTAATATTACAAAACCTTTGATTGGGCTTCATTGGCAATAATTTGCATCACCTTGACCGTTGACTGTCTGCACGTAAACTTATCCAATTATCATCATTAACAGTATAATATGGATAACACTTTAATTCATTCACCAACCAAAAGTTTACCTCCTATAACTGAAGTAACTCACTCTTTGCTTCCGCAATTTACTTCTCATCACTATAGCATAGGCTACCAGCCTTCAAAAGTGTTTTTGAATCTTCATAATTATCAAGGTAGTCATAACTTGTACAGTCCTCACCTAGAATCTCACAGTCATGGCTATATCCAACCAGAACTTGTGATTAAAAAACCTGTTTCTATAATAAAAGAAAACTCACAATTTCCCATGGCAGACGTGATTCTTAAGCCCAAAAATTTTTTTTCTACTGTAAGTGCTCAGGAGAAACTGCCACCATTTGACTCGGAACAAATTCAAGAAATACCAGACTATACGGCTGATCATAGCACAGACCAGTTCCAAGAAAATCAATCAACTATTTTTAATCATGCTTACGACCACAAAAGTTATGAATCACAGAGCACTGAAGAAGACGAGGAAAATACAATTAAAGACATCTCTGGCATGGAAGTTGATTCTGTACATGAAAATATGATTGAAACTTTACCTGTGTCTCTATCTGACTTGAATCAGCAAAACCCGCCAAAATTTGAATCAATGTTTAGGAAAAATGCTGCAGCAAAAAGTCCTATAGCGGCCACCCCAAAAATTTTTAAAAAGAAAAAGAGTTCTAAAAAAAATAACACACGACCCCGTGCAAAAAGATGGTCTGAGAGTGATGACGATAAAATTGCGTTTTTGCGTGAGTACGGCAATCTGAAGTGGCATGAAGTGACAGAGTTTATCAACGGTCGGCACACAACACAAGCTGTTCAAATGCGCTATCTACGTAGTCTGAAACGTCGTAATGATACTCTCACATTGGATCAAAGGAAAAAACTGGCGCAAGTAGTTGAAGAAGACTACCAGAACCGATTTAAGCGCATCAGCATTGCAATGGGTCCTGCTTTTACTCCTTTAAGAATTCAAAAAATATTTTTACAGGATGTCGGCTTGGGAGACCTTCTTAAGCCTGAAAGGATCTGGACTAAAGAAGAAATTGCGGCTTTCATTGACGCCGCCGATGGTGATTTTGACAACTTCAAGGTGCCCCACTTTGGAGAGAAAATGCCGCCGGCTGCGCTACAACATATTGAGAAATACCAAAGTCTTGAATACGATAATCTAGTCAAAATCTATATTGGTAAAGATTGACGACATGATGATATACGATATGTAGCATTACTTTATTAAAATAATATTATTAGGTAGTTTCCTGAATAAAAACGTACTCGTGACCATCTTTGCCAAATTCAAGCAAGTCCTTGTGCCGGAGCTCGACATAACGTGAACTCGGTATTAAATCGCTGTTAAGCAAAGTTCCGTCTTCAGAGTCCAGGTCAATCAAATATGGCTTGATTTGGCGGTGTGTGTCTCCATATTTATCCGTACTGATCTTCAGTCGATATTGAATTACAGCGTGTTGCTCATCAGCACTTTTCGTGTTTGATAACGGGATTTGAGATAAGACTGGGTCTGTGCCCACAAGATACGAGGTCTGTTGATCCAGTCGAATGTTTTCAAGCGGCTTATTATCATTTTTTGCAAAACAAACCAATCGATACTGACTGATTGCACCTTCATACTTTGCGTTTTCCTTGGTGTTACGACTAGATGGGGCAAATGGCGCCGCATCTGCAGGTTCGGTATATTTAAGGACGTGAGTTTCTTTGAATACAGTTGACGAGCCGGCTTTAGCATGGGTCGATATAATTGTATTCTGGGCCCGTGCTAGTAGCCCGGTGGGAGTGTAGTTTGGCTTTTCTATCGACGGCGCGTCAGAATCGTGATCTTCTCCGCCGCTTCCTCGTAGTGTACGATGTGGGGGTGACTTAGACCGGTTGTAATGGCTGCTACGTTGGTCCCGGCCAAATCTGTCATATTTATTGCTAGATGTGTACATATTATCTCGATAGTCATTGCGTTCATCATTATGGCGCCGGTCATCTCTATGAGAAGATCGCTGGCTGTCTAGTCTGTTCTCGCTTCGGTCGGAATCAGATCGTGGCCGTGAGCGATGACTTTCAGATCTGTGACTGCTAGAATAATCTCTATCAGACCTATGACTAGTGCGCTCTCTCTCAGATTTATGTCTGTATCGGTCGTTGTCTGATCGCCTCGTGTGCTTTGTGTCTCGGTCGCGTTCGCTCATCTTGATGTAACTTGGCTGTGACAACCTTTGTTTTTTTTTTTTTTTTTTTTTTTTCACAGCGCGTTGCATAAAGCTGAAAAATAAAACAAAAAAATTTGATTGCCAAAGGTATACAAGGGAAGAAAACAACAACACTAACCTTTCTGTTAGGTCATTCCTCTTAATTACCAGAACGAAGGCCATAGTTTCTATTGCATTATATGAAACTTGCTAGGGATTAACTTTATGTTTAAAAAACTTTTAGTCTGTCAGTAGAATATATACACGTTTCCCTCATGAATAACGAAATTACTACTGATACCACTCAAAACAACACCCCACGGTTTTCGAGCTTGCATCTTACGTTTTTCCCTCTTGCAAATGAATTTCTTCGCACCGCTTATACCATGTCATGGGGACTTGTATCGGAAGTTCACGATGTTACTATGTACCATAAGCTTGTCTCGGCAGCCATAGGCTGCCTGTTAGCCATTTTACAAGAACCAAACCTTTCACCTCACGTCGAAATCCAAACGCGCCTAAAGCTCGCCAGCTTGTTGATAGAGGAGACTGAAAATTTAACAGAGGCTGACAGTGTGCTGGCAAAGGGGCTTGCGGTGGCGGTTAAAAGTAATCATCACGCGTTAACGCTCCGACTGAAATACGCAACGGTGCTTGCAATGGCGCGCTCCAGTCAACGTGGTGCCCTGCGGCTTCTAGACAAAACTATGGAGGAAGCTGCAATGGTAGGGGTTTCGGCAATAGACACAATTTACAGTTTGCAATTTTTACGTATTTCGATACTACTAGCATCTTCTAGTGAAGAAAAAAATGTTGGTGACTACACACGTGGCATTCAAGAGCTTATTAACCTTGAAAACCAGCGCGACGTACAAAAACAAGTGGCAGCACTGGCATACGTGATGCATGCGTTTAAACTTGTTCAGACTGGTAAGACGACAGAAGCAGCAGGGTTGTTAATATCTGTTGCGGAAATTGAGCAAGAGGTAAGCATGAATATGACCTACAACAGCGCTCAGTCGGTAATATTCCCCATTGCGATTCAAATTGCGTTTCTTAGGGTAATCTGCCAAATTATCGTTTCATTACAGACGGCGCAATTTGAGTTTGTTGATTCGGGTCTTCTTATGGAGCTCAATAACCTCACTAGTTCCAATATGTTCAACGACGGGTCTTGGGGCAGTACAGGCACATTTCTGCTACCGCTAGCGTCATTACCAAATGGTAACAGTGGTCCTGCTAGTAGTACGCTCACTATTAATTGGTTAAGTCTAATCGAAGCACGTATTATGACCTCATTGATAACTGGCATTGCAAAGCTGCGCAATGCTCCTGACGGTAACGCGCGGGAAGCAAAACAACATCTTCAACAAGCTCTTGAGACTGTCCGCAGTGAGTTAAAGTGGAAGTCTGCTACGCCGGAGCAGCAACAGCGGGGAGAGTACCCTGAAACACCATTTTTTTCATTGTCAGCCGCCAAAGCGCATAAAGATCAGTTACGGCTGTTACAATGTTATATACTTTTTTATCTGGCAATGGAGAGCTTCATGCTATCGCAGTGGACTGACTCAGGTGATTTACAAGAATTATTACAAACTGCACAGCTGCTGCCACCGGAACTGAATGAGCAGTTTTTGCCATTAACTTTTTATCTCTCTGGTGTGTTTTTTCAGGCTTCCGGCAATGCTCACAATGCAATCCAATTTTTTCTTAAAATTCGCCGCCATTTGCGCTCTGAGAGCAGCGAGCTATATCTACTAGCAACTATCAATCTTGTTCTATTGCTCGAGGCACCAGATCAAATTAGCTACAACACATTCAAAATGGTGGCAATCGAGGGTCATGACAACACTACGACAACTCCCGCTGCTTATTTTCGCATGCAGCTCAAGCGCCTGCTGGCTCAGATCAACTATCCCAACCCAATGCTAAAATGGGCGTATGAATTACTAGACTATACATATGCTGTGCTTCCACAGGGTGAAGAAGTCCCAATCCAAAATAAGTTATCGACACTCCTCAAGTACGCCATGTCGCTCAACTGCTTTCAGCTCGGGTCAATTGTAGCATATCTAGGAGCGCCGCGCGCTGAACCGTTGGACCGGCGACTGGCGCTTTCTCAAAAGGGTCTTAACGACGCCTTTCGCACCCAAGACGCGGTGTGGAGTTGGATGAATGGTCTCTTTTTTGAGGACCAGTTACGTCGCCGGGGCGATCTGCAAACAGCCCAATTACAGGCTCAACACAATGAACAATTTAAGATCCTTGTTGAAAAGCGGCTTAATCGCGTGGACTAATACAGGATAAAACGAAAAAAAAGGAACTTTTTTGTATAGATTTTTGAACGTTCAGGTTATTATGAAATAGTCGTTGACGATGTATTTAGCAATGATTTTATTTATTTAATTTATTTTTTTTTTTTTTTTTTTTTTTTTCATTTTTCTATGATTCAATCAAAGTCTCGCGTTATTTATATACACTGTCCACCAAGCTCTTGAAGTCGGTTTCCATCTGTTTCATGCTGATCGGAAGGCGTGCCTTGGCCTGCTTGCGAGCCTCAACCATCTCAGGAAGAGTCTTGAGCTTTTTCTCATAGGCTTCGTTTTCAGATCCCCACTTTTCAAAAGCGTCGCGCAGCTCGGGGTCAGTAGCCACTACATTCGTGTGCAGTAAAATTGACATCCGCAACCTGTTTGTAGAATCATCTAGAGCTTTGATGATCTTAGAGGTGCGCACGGCCGTAGCCTCGCCCGCGTCGAATGCGCGGCCAGAAGCGGACAAAAAGACAAGTACGGCCAGCATCGTGTCGCCTGCCGCAAGAAGCCTGCCACGCCAGTGGATATGAGTCCAGTAAACCCAGCTTACCCCCTCAAGCGTTTTGCTGTTCTTGATCATATTCATAAAAACCTGTGTAGTCGGGGCTTTGTAAATGGAGTATACCTCTAATCCTGCATAAACTATCGAGACAATCGAAAATATAGTAAACCACTGTCGAGAGTTTGGAGTCGACCAGGTACTAGTTGTCGCAAACAAGACAATAGCATAGTTCGCAAGATGAGGACCGACAATTGATGGTATGGAATAGAATAAAAACGTTGTTGGCGAATCCGTGCGACAAAAGAGACAGGCTCCGTAGGCTTCAGTGCCGTAAACAGCGTAAAGTGCACGGCCTGTTGCAGACGCCAGCCGGTCAACGAGCAAGGCATAGTCAATATTACCAGCACCTGGCGCACTTTCGTACTCATCACCGTACAGTCCGCGCAAACGAGAGCTAATCACAGAGCCCTCGGTTTGCATACGCGATTCAGTCGCGTAAAACACATTTACAGCCGGTAACGCCCATCTAACATAAATCAAAAGGTTAAAAGCGGCAGTGAAAAGCAGCAGTAAAATGATGACCCAATTTGTCGTTGACACTGGCTGTGTGCCGGTCAAAAGATTGGTTTTGCTGGAACCGCCGGAGACTTTGGCTACCTGGTAGCGTTTGTAGTATTCCCATGCCTTCATTGCCACGTAAGGCGCGACGGGGAGGGCGAGCCCGCGCAGAGCAGAGCCAAGTGAGGCTAGATCATAAGTACTCATCTTACCAGACTAGTTTTCATCTAATGACAATCAATGTGAAAAAAGACAAAAAAAAATCAACAAAAATCCAATAAAGAATAGGAGTGTAAAGGGTTATTTTTTTAGTGTTTATTTTTTTTTCTTTTTTTGTTCGGATAAGAGAAAAAAAAAAGGACCAATTTTGGATACATTGATTTTCTCATTCAAGAACGATACTGTATTCCGATCTTTTTACGTTAAAACAAGCATAAAATACTCAAAGAATATGGGAGATATATGTACAAACAAAGGACCCTTGCAAGGCTCAACAGGGGGACGAACTCCTAAGCATTGACTCCCAAAATGTGGTAGCAAAAAAATAAAAATAAACAAACAACGAGAGCACAATTTAAGAACGGGGTAATTACCTTTTTTTTTTTTTTTTTGGTCTTCAGAACTTTGTAATCTAGTTCTGCATAGAGCGAGTTACCATAGCTTTTAAAAAATCAGTAACTTTAACAAGATATAGATAGAAAATCTGTTTAAGGTCCTTACATCTAACTTTAACAATGATCTTTTTTCCTAAAATAATCCGTTTGTTATTATCTACCGCGATAAGAAAAATATCTTATTGAAGGGAACTCACCACTGTGTTCAATTCAATTTTACAAGATTTCCTCAAACCTCAACTTTTTGGACAACAAGAAACAGCTCTCTTTTTTTTTCGTACATAGATTTTCATAGAAAGTGTAACGGAGCTGATATGACGAGTCTAGCTATCCTTAGTTGTTTAATTACTTATTTTCTCTCTTGAGTTGAGATTATTAATTATTTGAGTTGCATGAAAATTATGTTTAAGGGTAATCTGGTGAAAGTCCTCTTCTTCTTTATACTGAGTAAGCTTAAATTTGTTTATCTCAAGTCTGGATACGTTAGAAAGCTGCACTCAGAGACACAGGCCTAAGGGGATCCTCTCTTTAGGGTCTTTTTTATATGATTAAATTGATTTAATGCTTTATTTGTAACAAGGGTTATTTTAGAAACTGACTGCTTACCATAAAGTCAGATATTAGCATCATTCTTATGTTTTCTGATTCTGACTATTGAGTGAGACTTCTATATAGTTCTTCATTTAGTTCTTTATATAAATAGGAAGTATGAGTCTGAGAATGAGAAAGTTGTGACACATTTTCACAAGTAATTGATTCAATTTAGTCATTCATTATTATTTATTAATTTGTATTTTTTTGGCCCTTTGTTACAGAAAGAGTAAAAAACTTTTGTTAAATTTGATATCTACTCAATGACAAATGACAAGTAAAAATAAATCAAAGTTACCGATTAGATTCTCGTTTAATGTAAATCATACAGGTCTAGAAACAAGAAATAAAAAGCTTGACCAGTTTACTTTTCAATCTTCATGGACACCAAAATAGTTAATACACCTTTAGTCAACAATAATAAACCAAATACACAAACCAGTTGATAAATCTCAAGTTAACAAGAATAAATGTAGATTTTATACTAAATAAACAAAGTTTCTTAACAGCTCATTTCTTATGAACGTAAGATTTCAATTTCTATGTTGACCTTTTTACCTGAAAGTAACAGCTAGAGTAACTTCATATTATAGATATGAGTATAAAACGTGATTATCAATAAAATTGATGGTCATAAAAGAAACTATCTTTTACAAGGAAAAAAAATCTTTACTTCACTTTCAATTCAGACATAAGTTGCGATTTGAATAAATTACGTGCCAAAAACTTTGTGCGTTTTTATTGTTCAGACAAAATTATATCACGTATGCTGTCCGTCCAAAAAGGAATACGTCTTTTCATAAAGACTTTTTTTTTTTTTTTTTCTTTCAGACAGACACTGCGCAAAGCATCGCCTGAATTAAAACTCACTGAGCTGCTGAACACGCGGGAAGGCCTACAAGCAATAGCAGAGTTCCTATCAGAGGGACGAGGCTTAACCGCGAGAGCAAAAAGGTAAAACAGCGAAAAAAAATACTTGAAAAGCCATACTTGAGCTCATGAGCCACAAGCTCCAAGACAGTTTATCACGCAGCCGACGATCGATTTGAGTGGGCTTTTTTCCAAGTTGGTTTTTTATGCCTGCGAAAATAGATCCGAGGTGGAGAAAAACAGAATGGCACGCGAACGTAACAAGAGTTCCTCCCGCAAAAGTCACACAATACCAGCAATATACTGGGGACTCTATTGGGGAACTGCAAGGCTAAAAAGATTTGAAGCCGGCAAAGATGAGTTGGGACTTGACTGACACTTAAGTTTATGATTTGTATTTGTTTATGTAAGCCTAATATATAACCAAATGATTTATTGATTTTTTTCTTTCTTGTTTTCAAAAGCGTATGTAAGTAAATTAGGCATCAAGGTTTAGATCAGATCGTCGTTTTGATCTGGCAGAAAAGTAAGGGGTGACATAATCACTTTAGGCTAAAAACCTCCTCCTAGAAGAAGACCACATTAACTAATACTAACTAAATATTTTCAGTGGCAACAAAATAAACATTCAGGGACGCTCTGTATAGGTCTAGTGTGATTTATACTTATTAGATGTAGGAATATTGATGAATGACAACTGAATGGCATCAAACTTGTGAAATTACCAATAGGCGTTGATCGTTTAAATGAAATCATTATCAATATTGAATGTAGTCTACTCCAGAGTCTAATCAACAGCATCCTGGACAATCACGACAAAAAAATTTTGTTTTACGTTACAAATATATGTAGTAGTCTTTTAAACTTTTCAAAATGTTTGCTTCATATAAGTCTCTATTTTAATCGGATTTATGAATTTATGAGTTTATAACAGCATGTTCTTAGTTGCATAAAACCGACATTTGGGCAAAAAAGTGTATAAATAAACAATATGATTTACAGTAAAAATTTGATTTTTTTTTTAATAAAAATAATAATAAAAATAAATTACAGTCTTGATTTTGAATAATCAAAATGGAACTTCAACTTGATAATCAAATGTACATACAAAGAGTGAATTTTTGGAAGAATACAAAGTATTGAATGTAATCAAATGGTAATACATTATCTCTAAGCTTTTGTTTTTGTTTACTCAATTTTCTATAACCAATCTGTGTAACATGTTTACTATTCCTTAAGACCACTACAATATTCAAACGGTTATTTTAATACAGATCTAAAAAATTATTGTTATCATTATTATTATTATTATTATTATTATTATTATTATTATTATTATTATTATTATTATTATTATTATTATTATTA